>JAHHUM010000725.1:105000-180219 GCA_036173005.1 Crenichthys baileyi | reverse complement strand
ACATTTGTATAGGTTTGATCATTTATCAGCAATTACTAACATTTCCTGATGAGATGGATGCTTTAGATACATTTCCTCTCACAGCCTTTGACCTGGGAAGTGTTGGAAGTGTCACATGTTCTCTTTGTTGCAGTGGCAGTCAGCCATGTCGGGAATGAGGTGCATCCTCAACCATCTCCATGCAGGAGGAGGATTCCTGCTGCGTCTCCAGAGAACAGGCCAGTCTCCGTTTGGTCTGAATGGACAACTTTCTCAGCAGACTCTGACCCGGTCCTTCTCCCAGGCTCCCGACTCGTCGACCTCTCAAGCAAGACTGAAGTTACGGACCCGGCTGGCGGTCACTTTGCTGTTCGGTGGAGGTCTGATGGGTGTGTGGTGGTATGTGGACTCAGAGAAGCAGCAGAGGCTCCGGCAGCAGCGCGTGGACCAGCTCAAGAAGGTGGCTCTAGGTCAAGGGACCTTCAGCTTGCTGGACCACGTGGGCCGACGGCGGACCAAGCAGGATTTTCTGGGCAGCTGGGTCCTGATGTATTTTGGCTTCACGCATTGTCCCGACATCTGTCCTGACGAGCTGGACAAGCTAAGCGCCGTGGTGTCCTCTCTGGACCAGGACCCCTCCCTACCACCCATCCAGCCACTCTTCATCACCGTGGACCCAGAGAGGGATGACGTTGCAGCGCTGGCCCGCTACGTTAGAGACTTTCACCCCCGGCTAATCGGACTGACGGGAACCCCGGAGGAGGTGAAGCATGCGGGCCAGGATTACAGGGTGTACGCCAGCCCTGGACCCAAAGACGAGGATGGAGACTACATTGTGGACCACACCATTCTGATCTACCTGGTGAGTCCGGATGGACTGTTCCTGGATTATTACAACAGGATGAAGAGCCAGGAGCAGATTGTGGAGAGCATCAGGAACCACATCCAGAACTATGTCAGACTGTAGAGAGAAACTGGACGCATCAGATCTTCCTTGGACTACCCAGAACTGCACACATCCATGGGCAGCAACAGGAAGATGGCTCTGCAGCCACCATTAGCACTCCTCAGCGGGTCTTTTGTTATTTCAAACATACGTGTGTTAATGAACATGTTTACTTTGAGGATCAGATCCAATAAAATGATTCCTGTTTGCAAAGAGTCTGAATATTTTATTACATTTGACAGAAAACAGAAGGGAAGATGTTCTGTGTGTTGGAGACAGATTTCAGGTTAAAGCCCATTCAGCTGAAGGAACCAAACACCTGGAACATGAACTTCCACAGGTGAGGTTTTATCAGGAATGTCTTTATTAGAAGGAGCGGATGTGGACAGCCAGAGTTCACCCAACAATCAGGACCGGACCAACTGTCCGTTCAGCTGGAAGTCGTCAGAGTCTTGAACCGATCCGTTGCTCTGTGGGTGCTGAGCAGCGTCAGGCTCATGGTGTCCAGGCTGTCCTCCAGACCTGCAGCGCTGTCGATCTCCACCGTGTAGTCGTTGGCCTGCAGGGGGCGACAGAAACACAGTTTGGAGAAGGACTGCATGATGTGACTGTGGACATCACTGCTGTTTCTTCTCCCTTCCGGATCAACATGACCTTTAACCTCAGTGAAGTCTAACTGAGTCCAACTGAAGCAGCGAAATAGAGAATTCATCCTGCTGGCGGTCAAAGATAGTTGCTGGCATGGAAATATTTTAATGAGACAGGTTATGCCGTCAACTGAGAAAACGTCATCATTAGTTCCTGGCCTCTGTTTCCAGGCGTGGCACTGACTTCTTGTTTACCCCACCCCCACCTGTTACTGACCAAGAGTAAGCAGCAAGGAGAGAAATGGGACTCAGCCTTAGTCTCACGTTTTGTTTCTTAACTTGAAACAATCTGAGATTTACTATCAGCTTCTAACAGTCATCCAGTTTCTCTTGAACAACATGATTATATAACAAATAAAACTCGTGACTCCATGAATAATGACTCATTTATCCTTCACTGAACATAAATATCAATAAGCAGCCATAAAAACCCAGCAGGACACATCCTGAGCTCTGTGATGGAGATCCTGGAGAAGATCTGACTGTAACGCGGTCCGAGAGAGCAGGTCAGAGGTTTACCAGCTGCAGAGAAGCCAGCAGGTACTTGCAGGCCTCGACGTTGTCCAAACCACCAACGATGGAAGCAAACGACCTTCGGCAGCCAACGCTGCTCAGGTTTCTGACGATCCTCCCTCCATAGTCGTGGATATCAAACGGTGGACGTTCCTCCTGGAAAACAAATGAGAGTCATGACCTTCAGGCGGAAACTGGGAACATTGTGGGACACTCCCAGTACCAGTCTGACCTGCAGCACCAGTTGAGGCTGGATCTTGTCCTCCCAGTCCTTGACTCTGCGGGACAGAGCCGTCTCCTGGGTGTAACCCAGACTGTGCACCAGCAGCTGCTCCTGAAGGCAGCACAGACAGACAATGGTATAACATTCCCATTTAGAAAGCCGATCCGGTCCGGATAAAAGAAGTTATGGATGACTTACAACCCGGAGCTTCACGAGCTCTTCATATGTCAGATCATCCCTCTGAGCCTCTGAAGACAAACAACAGGTCCCTAAGGAACATCTCACTTCTTCTGTTCACCTACATTAGATCTGAACGTGTGTTTTACCAGGAGAGATGAAGTCCGGTCCTCCAGTAATCTCTGGAGGAATGTCGTCAGGAAGCCCGTCGTGTTCAATGTCCGAGCCGTCGTCATCTTCACCTTTTTAAGAGGAATGTCAGCTTAGATCAGAGGAACCAACTCACCCACAGCTGGTAACATCTCAGATCAGACAACTATCCACTCTGAGGTTCAGAAGGAAGTGCTGGGACTTCCTGTTTCTGAGGTTCAGTGAATGCATCATGATGAGGAGACAAAGACCCCACCTTCAGCTCCACACCATGATGCATTCAGTGAACCTCAGAAACAGGAAGTCCCAGCACTTCTTTCTAACAGTGAACCCTCTGCAGACAGATCTGAGCTGAGGTCAGTGAACGCAGCATCAACACAAAGCAGCTTCTGACCGGTGTCACTAGGTCAGAGTTCTTAGCTCCAAGCAGGAGCAGAAACCTGAGCTGATGGACTGAATCAGAGGCATCAGTCCGGTGAGGGATGAAGGTACAGAAAGGCGTCTGATGTGTGGGAGCATTCAAGAAGCTCTGAGGAGACCTGACAGAAGATAAACTGACCCGGCAGCTCAGCATGTCTGAACTCATCCACAGGCTCAACCTCTTCTGGCTGCAGGAAGGTCCTCCGGAGCTCCTCCTCTGACATCACCACGCCCTTTAATTTAGATCAAGAACAAGGAGGAACGGCTGCTCAGTCACAAGAAAACAAACTCACCAGAAACATTTTAAAACCGTTTCTCTTAAATGGCTCTTTCATAATAAAAGCTCTGATGTCCTGCTCCATCGTGACATCTCCTTTCATTGGTTTGCAGTTGACTGCCAGATTTACCTCCCTATAAAGCCAAATAGCCCATGCTCCATCCAGCCTCTCCTAAAGCTCCTCGACGATATCAAATCATGGATGGCCATGAACTGTCTGAGCTTTAATGACAAGAAAACTGAGGTGAGTTTATTCTGCCCTAATAGTAGTTCATGCACCTCTCCTCTGAAGCTTGGTGATCTGGAGCCACTTGAAACGCAGCAGGTTACAAGTCTTGGTGTAGCGCTGCATTCAGGCCTCAGCTTCAACCAACAGGTCAGCAGTGTCTTGCAGAAACGTTTCTTCCAGCTACGTCAGGTGGCGAAACTAAAACCAATCTTGTCAAATCATGATCTGCAGATAATAATCCTTGCATTTATCACAGCGCGTCTAGACTACTGTAACTCACTTCATGCTGGGACCAGCCAGGCCTCTCCTCCAAGCCTCCAGCTTATCCAGAAGGCTGCTGCTGGTCTTTGAACAGGAACACGCAGACATGAACGTATCTCTCCCACTCTGTCTTCACTCCACTGGCTGCCTGTGCTCCAAAGAATTGCTTTTAAAATGCATCTGTTAGTTTTTAAATGTCTGGCTGGTCTTGCTGCTCCACACCGCTCTGATTTGCTTCAGCCTGATGCTTCACCGAGGGCTTAGATCATCTCAACAGCTTCTATTGACTGTGCCAAAAACTAGGAGGAGATCGGACCTTTTCAGTTCTGGCACCAAATTCATGGAACAAGTTCCCATTAAATATCAGAGGCCTCTTCTCTTACTGTTTGTAGGTGTTAAAAACACACCTATTTTCAGCTTTAACACAGTATGAGTTGGTCTGTTGTTCTTCTTTTATTTGCTACAGTTTTTATTTTTGACCATTTTAATATTTGTGTCTTGATTTGAACCTTTAGGACCGTACGGCACTTTAAACTACTTGTTCTTAAATGTGCTTTAGAAATAAAATGGGTGGATTAGACAGTCTGGCTGTGAAAATGTCCAACATTTGACATGTGGAGCTTGATGCCTGAAGTGTTCAGACAGTCCAGACGGTACAGTATCGTTCAAACTGGTTACAAACATGTCAAAAACTTCAAAACAGATCCTGAAATGGACTGGAAACCAGTGCAGAGAGACCAGAACAGGTCTGGTCATATCATGCTAATATTTTCCTGACAGGAGGAACCACCAGCAGATCAGTAACAATCAGGACAGCTGTGGTTGGAAATTGCTCCTCCTACAATCCAAGTCAGTCCGTTCAGAACTACAGCAACATTCCTTCCAGGAACTGCAGCCACTTCCTGCAGCTTGGATGATCCACAGGAGGAAGCCTGAACTCACCGCTCGCCTGCAGATCCTCTTCTGCTTCTTCACTTTGTCCTTTATGAAGCTCAGGTAGATGTAGTTCAGGTCTGAAACATCACAAAGGTTCAGTTCTAGCTCCAACCAAACCTTAAATGATGGTTCTGTGTCTCAGAAACAAGCAGCGCACCTGGGAACGTGGGTCCAACCTTCAGCTTCGGCTCTGGGGGATCGACTGGAACACAGAAAGAGGCATGAGACACGAGGACCTTCCAGAAGAAATCAAGCTGAGTGAAGAAGCACAGAAGATAAAACTCACAGGTTCCGCTGAACCAGGTCCTGAAGTCCTGAAGGAGCGCTGCTCGTCTCCTTTTCCTCTTCCCTCCATCATCCAGACCGTTGGGAACTTTGTAGCACTTCCCTGCAGAGGAGGCAGAACTCTGTCAGAGCTGATGGGCAACAGAAGAAACCTGGAACCCTCCTAAGCTCACCTGCTTTGAAGAGTTTATCCTCTCCGATGACAGAGTACGGGTCATGTAGAGTCCAGGTGTCCACCTGAAATACAGAACAGTTGATTGAGCCTGCAGCTGTGGAGCAAACATGGAGCAGGTTTCAGTAATAAAGGTCTCACAGCAGCTGAAATCATCTCCTCCTGCTTCTCCACTTCCAAATCACGTCTCTCTCGGATCATCTGCCCTTCACTCTGAGCCTGGGACTAAAACAGAACCCCATTAGAAGCTGTGAATCCTGCAGTGGGTCAGAAACAGCTGGAGGGTTTAGGAGGATGTCAGTACTGAGACTTGCTGCCGCTCGATGTGTTCCTCTGGATCCTGGTCCAGATCCATGTCCTCGTTGATGGGAAGGAAGTTCTCTGCAGCGTCATCGGGAGGAAAGGTGGATGCTGCTTCAGCTGCAGGAGGAAGGAAACATGGAAGTCACTGAGGTGCTTCAGGAGAAAACTAACAAATCAGAGTCCTCCAACCACCAGGAGGCGCTGCTTCAATCTAGCTGTGGAAAGTTTCAAAGCACATAAACCGAGGCTGCAGCACGACGCATTATATCCCATAGACACTGGGACTGCTTCCAAAGTTCTGCTTGGTTCCTTTCTGCAGATTCTGGCTGACCTCTGACCTCCAAACATCCTGAAACATCTCCCGGTCCAATCACCCGCTCATCACACAGGACCAAGGTCATGTTAGCATGTTTTAGATCCTGTTGGAATCCTAACAGTCCTGGATATTCCCAGTAAACTATGGAAAACCATCTGGACCAGGATGTGTCTTTAATTTAGATCCGTTGCCATGGTTACAGAGAGAAGGCACCTACCCTACAACGCAGACAGCTACAGCCAGAGTTATACTGCTCTTCCAGGAAGACTTCCCATTTCTGCAGAGTTCTGACTTTCTCCTTCTAATCTGAGGAACAGAGAAACCTTCTCACATCCCACTCCCCTCCACCAGTAAATCCAGATTCAGAGCCTTAAACTCCCAGTTTGGGATTGGTAGTCTGTCCCTATTTGTTCTGAGGATTTTAATGTGGCCTCCTCAGATTTAGTTTACTGCTCCTTCAACTCTGAAGAACTGAGGTCTGAGAGGGTCTGAAACCTTCCTTTAAGAGGTAAAGGAGAACACAGACCTGGATGCTCCATCTCAATGGGTTCGAGATTCTGATCCAGCAGGAACCTGGAAGCTGCAGCTGATTTTGACATGAGCAGGATCAGGTCCTCCTGCCCCGGGATGAACAGGTTGATCCTGAAGTCCTTCTGGCTGCACAGCACCTCACCCTTCACACTGATCAGTCAGAGCAGAGGGGTCAGCGTTGAGGACATTTTCTTAGAGAAGAGGGACATATGAGGACATCAGGTAAAGAAAGTGAGGACACAAACCTGATGAGTGGCAGTTTGTTCTTCTCGTGAGTTTCAGGAGGAATCAGAGATTCTGGAGGAAGAGGAACCACGTTGACGCTCTGAAAGGAAACAAGTGGGTCGGTGAGAAGAACCTGCAGTTTCACTCTGAATTTCTGAGGGACAGAAACTCACCGTGTCGAGGTCAGACTTCTGGGAGGTTTCAAACACCTCCGTCTCCAGAGGAGTGAACTGAAGCAGACACAGACACACGGACTACGTTACCCAGAATGCCTTAAACAAACTACCAAAGTAAACATAGAGAAGCTTCCTGTTCTCACCTCATCCACATCCTCAGCATCATGGCTCATCTGTGTAGCTCCATGCAGAGCCTCCGCCGCCTCTTTGCTCCGTCTGTAAAGAGACCAGAACAGAACCTGAACCATGAGACCATTTCTGACCCGACTCTACCCACTGATGGCTGAGGACGAGGCTCACTTCTTGCTCTTGTTGTTGATGTACTCCAGCGTTTGGTACACAAGGCTGTGAAGCAGCTCCACCTGAAACAAGCAGAGTCAGGAAGGCACATCTAGACCTCACACCCCAGCATGACTCCACCCTCCTCACCCAGCTCCATCACCTACCTTCTTGCTGTATATGCAGGTGGATCCCTGAATGAGCAGTGCAGCTTCTGCAAAGTTCAGTCTGGTTTTTCCTCCATCCAAGGTGATGCACATCTCGTCCAGCTGTAAGCAGATGGATGACTGAGTGAGGCTGGAGCTGCTTAAAGCTTTAAAACGCTTTGCTGTCGCTTTAGACGAACATCAGACGAACATCAGCCCGTCGCTGGAGCTTCACCTGAAACAGAGTCTACATTGTCCTAACATGGCTGAATTTACCTCCTCCAGGTAGTCGTTCAGCTCTGACGCCACATCGATCTCCCAGTTCTTGGTGAGCTCTCTGATTGGCTGCAGCAGGTGGGCATACCGGCTCTCTGTGGACTCCATGATGTGGGAACTCAAGGAGAAACGGACAGGTCAGCTCGGTTCCGCTCCGTTTTCCAGTCTCTGACCTTAACCCCTCTCTGGAAACGGGTTTTCATACGAACCCAGACCTGGAAGCTGGAGCAAACAAACATCCTCCTTCTTCATGTGTGACTACAGCAGGAGTGTCCAAAGGGCAGCCCTTGGAATTATTTTGTGTGGCCGCCCGCACCGCCGGTCCAGAACGGTCCCAGCGTGGCCCTCCAGCAAACGGACCTGATGCCACTGTTTAACTATTGAGGCTGAGAATGTGAATGATAAATTCCTAAATGGAAAATGTTTTTCTCTTAGTATCATAGAAAGCCCACAACCAACGAGCCATTTTTCCCTCAGAACCCGACCTGGGCAGAGCCATTCATTTGACCCGGCTAAATACAGCAAAGCTTTCTGAAGAAGGTTCTGGTTCTTGTTGCTGGGAAGAAACTAAAACCATTTTCTAGACCAATAAAAACCCTGAAACTTTCTTTTTCAAGACAAACTTCCTTTGTCTGAACAACAACATGTTCTTCTGTTCTACTTTAGTATTCAGTGAAATATGAAATGTTTCATTTATTCTGGCTCCTGAACGCTCTCAACCTGATGATTTTAGAACACAGCGCAAAAAGTTTGGACTCCACTGGTCTACATCCTAAGATGAGATCAAGATCATTCTAGGCTGTTCTGTCCAGCACTGGGAACCAAGGAACTGAGACCATGTGGGTCGACCCCTCCTATACGGACTTCATGTAGGAAGATCCTGACACCACTGCCAAGATCCGTGTGAGATCCAAAGTCTTGCTTGGAGCAGGCCAGGCGTTGAAAGCAAAACCTCTGGATGGTTGAGGAGTAATGAAGAGGGTCTCCACCTTAGGAACCACTGATAAAATCACTGCTGGTAGGGACCACTGCAGGAATGTGAGGACAAGACAGACTCCTGTCACCTGCAGAAATACTCAGATGATTCTGCAGTTGTGGGGTGGATCAGAGATGGAGAAGAAGCTGAGTACAGGGAGCTGGTGGACCACTTTGTGGCATGGTGTGGAAACAATCATCTCATCTTGAACGTGAATAAAACAAAGGAGATGATTGTAGATGTGAAGAGAAACCAGAATAGCTTAAACACTATTTCCATCATGAGAGAAGAAGTGGAGGTGGTGGAGGAGTATAAATACCTCGGTGTTCACCTGGACAACAAACTGGAGTGGAGATGCAACTCTGAAGCCGTCTACTAGAAGGGACAGAGCAGACTATACTTCTTGAAATAAGCTCAGGACCTTCAGTGTTTGAAGCAAGATGCTGCAGATCTTTTATAAGTCTGTTGTGGAGAGTGTGATCTCATCTGCCATCATCTGCTGGGGAAGCAGCATCAGAACCAGAGACTTTAAAAAGCTCATCAAGCTGATAAAGAAAGCTGGTTCTGTTCTGAAGACTCCTCTGGAACCTCTGAGATCATTGGGCAAAGAAGGATTCTTCATAAAATGAAGAAGATTATGAAGAACCCTGAGCATCCTCTTCATGAGACTGTGGTACAACAGCAGAGTGTCTTCAGTCAGAAGCTTCTTCAAACCTGCTGTAAGACAGACCTCTACAGGAGATCCTTCCTGCCCACAGCCATCAGCATCTACAACTCTTTGAAGAGCCTTGGACAATATGAGTTACAACATTTAATTTCTCCTTGAGATTAATAAAATAACTGTGAAAAGAAATACCACAAAATATTATCATCACAAACATCCATGTCAGAAAATGAGCATTTATGTCGTAGTTTGTGGTGCAACTGCAGCACCTTCTGTATGTGACGCACTAGGGAAGTCTATTGGACAATAGCGTCATCTTTTGGTCCAGTATTTGTGTTTGTTGTGACAAATGTGTTGCATAAGAGACACCAATTAATTTAAAAGCATTTAAAGCTTATTATTAACATCACTTTATCAATACTGAAGTAAATGTGCTACGTTTTAAATCCATTTCGCTAAACTCTACAGCAGATTAACGGATCTTTTTCTGAACACCATTCTGCTTCAATGTGGAAAGTTTCTTCCCAGACTGACAGATAACCACTGACATATCTGATGAGTTACCACCTAAACTATCCATGCATCACTGGGATCATTTTACTCTCGGTCGGTTCTGTGTTACCGCATAAAAATGTTCCGTTTAATTTCCATAAGACATTTTACGTTTTAAATAAAATCTAAGATGAATAAATTCCACGCCGGATGCATCTGATAACCTCACTAATCAGTAAAACATCTTCATTGATCCTCTGCCAGGGTAGATTCTCTGAAAGTGGAGCAAAAAACCCCAAAACGGACAGAATGTAAACAGAGTCTGGCTGGAGGTTTGAATCTAGAAACCGAGCCGCTTTAAGCAGAAACAGACGTTTGATGACGTCAGTTCACTACAACGTCATTAACAACATTACTCTGTTTGAATCAATTCATAATGAACTGAGCATTTAAGGTTATTTTAATAAAACCAACTCACCCAGCAGGGCTACAACTTGCTGTCAGTTAGCTAACACTCAAACTACCCGCGCCTAATCTCTTCTTCTCCGGTTTATAGCTACGCAGTTTCATGTGCCGCCAACTAGTGGTGGATCACTGCATTACCAACAGAAACAAAATATTCCTACTTCAGTAATTGTTTTGTTGTTAAAATGATCCAATGCAATGTAATTATTTTATTCAATGGCATTTTGGTGTATAACACGACTTCAGTGTTTTAGTTTCAACCTGTTAGTCTTGTGGTTAGAAGTGAATTTGGAAACAGAAACAGTGAAGATTTTCATCAAAAAGATTAACTTTATTTAACCCCAGTCGCCCACAAATAACTAAAACAAACAAAATGTCATCATGAACTTGTCAGGTACCCAGATTTTCAAAGCTTAGATTTACTTCAAATCAGTGCAAGGTAAGTTAGAGAGGTTGTTGGTAAAACTCCAGAAGCAACGAGATAACTTAAAACTGAATTTGTTTATTTAAAACAACAACAAAAAGGAACACACACACACACACACAAACACACAGAGAGAGAGAGAGAGATGCACAGGAGAAAAGTATTGATCTGTAACAATATTTATCACATATTTAATATTTTAAATGTATTTCCGTAAGAAGGGGCCTTATTGTTTCCAGGCGGACTCGTTCAGACAGAGGAACTCATATGTAAAAGTTTAGTCATAACCTTCAGAGCTCCTTCCTATTCGGATCTGATTCATATATATACCTTATGTTGTAGTCTGAGGTAATCGAATCAGAACCCTTTAGTGGTCCCCCACACCTGCTTCAGAACTTCAGGAAAGCGATGTTTCCAATCTGCTGCAGCCAGTGTGGAATGAGCTGTCTGGACTTTGTTGATACTTAAAAAGCAGCTAAACACATTTTTATTCCAAGAGGCTTTCAGTTTGAGTTTTTGTCGTATGTTTGTTTAATTGTATTGTGTCTCTGTATTGTACCCGGCTGTGTATTATGTTGGGATTCCCTTCTTGTGAAGCACTTTGAGACATCTGTCTCTAAAAACGTGCTATATAAAAAAACTTTTACTCACTTATTTAATATATAGCGAATCTATATTGTTTCAGATGTGGGATTCTCCTTTTAAACAAACTAAATACATTTATATTAAGTTTGTTGGTGGTATTCTGTGTTAGACTTGGGCTAAAAGGCAGCAGAACTGTTTTTACTGAATAATTCAAATGATCAACAATGTGGAGGGAGAACTATTTCAGACGTATTAAATCAAGAAAACTCCTAATGTGATGCAGCATAGTGGCCACGAGATGACAGCATTTACCCAGAAACAAGAATTAAGACGATTATTTGCACATTATTTATGTTTATATCTATTTTAATTTTTTCATGCAATTTAATGTCTATTTGTTCTGTTTAGGTACCTTTTTTTTTTTTTATTTTACAACTTTTGTTTTGTTTGATAGCTCTTGTTTATATTATTTTGTCTGTTATTTCTATTTATTTTGTAGAAGATTAACAGTTTTTAATAAGCTACCTGATCATGGACAGGTGTTATCAGCGTTATCATTTATTCGTGAACAACTGGTCTTACAGGCTTTGGGTCCCCTAGACATCCATGTTCAGAGACGTTCTGCAGGTCTGGACTCTTCGATCCCTTCAGTCCATATTAAAATCATAGTCTAACTTGTAATCAGAACTCTGATGAAGGCAGCTGTGCATTGATCCAGACATACCTAAAGGATCAGGGTTGGGCCTGTTGGTCCACAGGTTTATTTTAAAATCAAATCAAGACGTTCTCAGAGCGGAGCGGAGCACAGAGGAAGGAGGAACTGATCTGATTCCCATGGAAACATGATCAGATCGTCTGAGCAGAGATATTACACTTCTGTTCAAACACAAAGATTGTCTGCTCTGTGTGTGTGTGTGTGTGTGTGTGTTAGAGACATCGGCAAAGCTGAAATGATTTGATGAGGCCATAAACTCTTCCTCTGTCTTTGTGGTTAAATAGAAACTTCTGTGATTTCATAAACAACAAGGCTGAAGATGCTGCTGAAGATGATGGTGATGATTGTGGTGATGATGACAATGATGACGGCGTCCTGTTGTGGCCTCGTCCCTCCAGCAGCAGCAGCCTGGCTGGTATTAATGCCTCTGGGAGGAAGAAGGAAGCAGCTGGAGATAAAAATATGCTTCCTAATTTGTCCAGACGGATGTCTGGAGACGAAGCCCTGCTCCTCATCCTTCTTCTTTGCTCTCACATAGGCCTTCACCTTCCTCTTAGGCTTGTTGCTGCTCTGAGGCCCTCAGTGATGGTAGGAAATAATCATCTGGAACTAAGATGGTTTCATGTCTTCAGGTGTGAGAAAGCAGAAGAAAAAGAAGCAGCAGCCAGTCAGTTCACAGCTGGGATGAGTCAGCTGCTCCCAGATCAGGGTTCTTCAGAAAAAGATGGAAGGTTTCCTCAAGGCGAGTTCCTACTTCAGCCAAATGAAGTCCAGTGTTCAGTCTGTGGTGGTGAAGAAGGAGCTTAGCTGAGTGGTGAAGCTCCCCATTTACTGGTCCATCTACAGGGGTTGGAGAATGAAACTGAAACACCTGGTTTTAGACCACGATAATTTATTAGTATGGTGTAGGGCCTCCTTTTGTGGCCAATACAGCTTCAATTCATCTTGGGAATGACATATACAAGTCCTGCACAGTGGTCAGAGGGATTTTAAGCCATTCTTCTTGCAGGATAGTGGCCAGGTCACCACGTGATACTGGTGGAGGAAAACGTTTTCCTGACTCGCTCCTCCAAAACACCCCAAAGTGGCTCAATAATATTTAGATCTGGTGACTGTGCAGGCCATGGGAGATGTTCAACTTCACTTTCATGTTCATCAACCAATCTTTCACCCAGTCTTGCTGTGTGTATTGGTGCATTGTCATCCTGATACACGGCACCGGCCTTCAGGATACAATTTTTGAACCATTGGATGCACATGGTCCTCAAGAATGGTTCGGTAGTCCTTGGCAGTGACACGCCCATCTAGCACAAGTTTTAGGCCAAGGAAATGCCATGATATGGCAGCCCAAACCATCACGGATCCACCCCCTTTGCTTCACTCTGGGCATGCAAACAGTCTGGGTGGTACGCTTTTTTGGGGGCTTCTCCACACCGTAACTCTCCCGGATGTGGGGAAACAGTAAAAGGTGGACTCATCAGAGAACAATACATGTTTCTCATTGTCCACAGCCCAAGATTTGCGCTCCTTGCACCATTGAAACCGACGTTTGGCATTGGCATGAGTGACCAAAAGGGTTTTGACTATAGCAGCCCAGCCGTGTATATTGACCCTGTGGAGCTCCTGACGGACAGTTCTGGTGGAAACAGGAGATTTGGGAGGTGCACATTTAATTTCTGCCGTGTTTTGGGCAGCCATGGTTTTATGTTTTTTTGGATACAAATCCGGGTTAGCACCCGAAAATCCCTTTCAGACAGCTTCCTCTTGCGTCCACAGTTAATCCTGTTGGATGTGGTTCGTCCTTCTTGGTGGTATGCTGACCATTACCCTGGATACCGTGGCTCTTGATACATCACAAAGACTTGCTGTCTTGGTCACAGATGCGCCAGCAAGACGTGCCCCAAACAATTTGTCCTCTTTTGAACTCTGGTATGTCACCATAATGTTTGGGGTGCATTTCAATATTTTGCGCAAAACTGTGCTCTTACCCTGCTAATTGAACCTTCACACTCTGCTCTTACTGGTGCAATGTGCAATCAATGAAGACTGGCTACCAGGCTGGTCCAATTTAGCCATGAAACCTCCCACACTAAAATGACAGGTGTTTCAGTTTCATTGTCCAACCTCTGTATGGTCCAACCCTCATCGATAGTCATGACGGAAAGAACCAGATCCTGGAAATGAACTTCCTCTGTAGGGTGCCTGGGCTCTGCTTTGGAGATGAGGAGAGAAGCTCCATCATCCAGGAGGAGCTCAATGTAGAGCTGCTGCTCTCCACATTGAAAGGAGTAAGTTGGGAGGTTCATCTGATCAGGATGACTATGTAGAGATTTGTAAGGCACATCATCATGGGAGGAGACCCAGAACTTTCTGCAGGGATAACATGTCCTGGTCTAAGAACATCCTGCCGGAGGGGCTGTGGGCCAAGGATGGATGGAGTTGTCTTGAATGCTCCTTAACTGGTAACCTCCAGACTGTAACTGGTAAAAGGTCAATTTCCAGTTAAGCACATTAGGCTGATTGTTCTGAACCATAAACGAGCTGAAGCGTGTTTGCTTGTGACACCAGCAGAAAGTTCTACCTCCATGCTTACCAGGAACTGTGAAGACATCAACGTCACTGCATTGTTCTTCAGCTCTGGTTGCTGTTCCAGCTGATGAAGGAGAAGCTGAAACATTTTCATCACATTTATGAAGATGGAGTCAAGAATCCTGGAAGAAGTTCTCTCAATATCCTGAAGATCAGTAATGATTCTTCTCAATGAAGACATCAGAAACACGGTGCTGCCCTCATTAAAGCCTCCTGATTACATCCTAGGAATTTCTTTACATTTCATGGATTTCCAACATGTTTTCCTGCACACTGCCATCAATCATCAGCTGCATAAATGGTCCGAACGGAGCATATGTGGTGAAAAAGCTCTGAGGAGACCATATCCTGCCAGGTTCTGCTGGAAAACTGGGAGTTTATCACAATCAGTTTGTTCACAAACAGGAATTGGACTTTGGTTCCACTGTTCACTTGATGCAGATATATATAAATATATACAGTGTTTGTACAAAAAGAAAGACAGACATTCCTGGTATATGTCATGTTTTGTGCTCATGTTTTTGTTTATTTGACTTATTCTGCTCCTTTGTTTACTTCCTGTTCTGTGTTGATTGTGTTAATTGGTCTCACTCCCTCTGTCTCCACACCTGTTTCTATTTTCTCTTGATTACCTGGTCTCGTTGTTCATTTGTTTTCCCTGCATTTGCTGTTTGTATTTAAGTTCCTTTGTTGCCTTAGTTCCCCGTTAGTTCCTACCGGTATCTCCGGTCATTACTCTGTGTCCTGGCCTGGTTCTAGTCATATATGCTCCATGTTTCCTGTCATCCTAATATCATGTCAAGCCTGCCTGGTCTGTGAGTGAAGATAATTAAATTCTACTAATCCTTTTACTTACCTTGTTCCCGAGATCTTCTCTGCTCTTTGGTCCAACTACAACACCCAGTATGACAGTATGGATCTGGGTCCTGACTGTTTAGTGTTCATCAGAGAGACCACCTAGGTGGAGAAATTGTCTCTGTAGCGCCACCTGAAGGTAAAAGTCTAAACAGTTTGTGTGCAGAGTGTGTGGGGTCTGCAGAGATGTTAGCAGCTGAAGTTAGGAGCTGAAGTCCACAAACAGGATCCTGGCGTACATCCCTGGACCACAGAGGTCAGAGCAGCAGGCCTGCAGTCATTTAATCCTGTGATGGTGGGTTTTTTGGGGACCAGGACGATGCTGGAAAATTTAAAGCAGAAGAGAACCTCACACGGCTTGATGAAGACTTGATGAAGATCTGAGTGAAGATGGGGGGCCAGTTATTTAGATCAGGTTCCCTCCTCCAGCTCTCAGGCAGCAGCTGTGACTGGTCAGAGACGGCTCGCTGGTTTTTACTGATCCAGCTCAGTCCTCCGGGAACAGCAGCAGTGGATCATGAAAACACCTTTCACTTTGTGCTCTGACATCAGCACAGAGCCATTATGAGACAACGGGTTCCTGGGATCCTCAATGGGCCCTGGGGCCTCTGACTTTACTGCAGCAGAGAAAGGTCCCAACACTGCTCACTGTGCATCTTTCTGCCGGGACTCAGCGGCTAACAGCAAAGAAACTGATGGATTGAAACAATCTGCACTCAGAAACAGCAGCAGGGGTGTTTGCGCAGTGCAAATAAATGAAAATATAAAATCTAATTTAGTTAAATTAGTTCTCAGAGGCCGCGGCTTAAACAAAGTCCCAACATTTAATGATTTAGGTCCCTGTGGCTCAGTCATGCCCCAGAGAAGAGGAAGGTCATCACAACATGAACTCATAACAACAGTAATAACAAGCAGAGAAAAGTCGGCTGCTCCACATCCCTGAAGTGGAAGTAGATCAGAACATGATGAAATATGCTTTAATAAATAACTAAACCAGAAACTGCACCTCTGCTGCAATGAACAGGTAAGCATACCTGAATATACTGTAGTCAACTGTGAGTATGATCCCAGATCAGCTTCCTGTTTCCTTCTGAGGAAGACACCCAGAACAATGAGGATGAGGAGTGCTGACTCTCATCAGAAAGAGAGTGGAGCCTGAGAGCTGAATGACAGAGGCAGTAAGGACCAGAGAAAAGGATGATGCAGTAAAAGGAGAGGAAGTCTTCTGCAGGGTGACGGATGGATGAAGGGATGAAGGGATCATTCTGTATTCAACGAGCCAGAACCAGGCAGGAAAAATGAGGTTCTGCAGACTGACAGAAACATCCTGCAGCTCAGAGCGCAAGGATGGACGGTCCATTCATCTTTAAATGTGAGGACAGTCCGGGACACTGAGGAGCCAACACTAGATTATTCAGAACCGGGCCTTTATTTTATGCATTTCTTTATCCTCCTGCTTTCCTTTGAGCTCGACAGATAAATCTGATTTTGAGTCTCTCTTAAAGGATTTTAAAAGGTGAGACTTAAAACTGGTTTTAAGACCTGGAGATGTGGCTCAGACTCATCCTAACAGACCAGAGAATAAACCTGAGAACTACACCAGAGATATGAACAAGGCTTTATTTGTTTGTTTTACAAACAGGGTCATGTCCAGAGAACCCCAGACTTAATTAGCACTGGCTGCTATTTAAATCTGGAAATCCCGCCCTGCAAAGGACGGGATAATATTTGATCATTTAATGCAGTCTGGACCAGTGAGCCGCAAAGACGCTTGGTTCCTGGGTTCCATCGCTCTTTAACACCGCTCCTCTGAGTTTGTGGATTAATCATCACCACTCTCCTGGAACTCACAGCTCGGATGCTTTCACCAACCGTCCACAGCACTCACCTGCCTGTCGACCCTCCTACATCATCACCACCATTAACCATGTGGATTCAGGATTCAGAGAAACTATCACTACCAACAATATTCACCAAACTCTGCCAACCTCAGCTTCTGTGGATGCACTCACCTTCTCCTGGGATCTTCACCTTTCCACCACCAGCAGGAACTTCTTCTCATTTATCTTCCACAATGATCTACCCATGTCCTCTGCCAGCAATAACAACTTAGATCTCCTCCTGGTGCCTTCATGGAGCCCTGCTGAAACACAGAGAACCTTCAGACTGTCGGTTGTGGTTATGGTAGGATGTTTAATATTTAATAGCCAGGCAGGATCTATAGCCCAAACATTTCAGTTCTTCTTAGTGAAAAGTGAAGATGTCAGATATCCACAGTAGCATGCTTCCTATCCACTCTGGACATTTTAACCCTGAGGTCTTAAATTCTGGAACTGACTGAGAATTTTGAATCATTGGTCCTTGACTTGATCCATGGACTCGAGACCTTCTCTAACCTTCAGAACTCAGATCATCACCCCTGATCATGTGGGCAAAGGTTTCTAGCTGCCTGTGAACATTTGGTCGTACCTGCCCCAGCTGGAACTGGACCAGTTTGACCCTGTGGTACTCGGAATGTAAAGTTAGTGACACGCAGTAGATGTCAGTAGATGGAGGGGGTTTATGATGAAGGACTAACGGAGGACAGGTTCAGTGTCTGACTGGAGGACACATGTTCTAGTTCTGCCTCACTGGCTGCAGTAATGAGCCGTCTTCACTTTGCTGTTCCTCGTTTGTAAATGTTGTTTCTCTGCCTGCTGTCTGTCAGCGGATCAGCTCCCACAATCCTTTGCTGCTGCTTGTTTATTGATCAGTCGCCTTGTTTGAAGGTAATTACAGGACGCTCTGCTAGGCACGCTCATATCTACAAGTTCAAACACACACACACACACACACACACACAGACTGACCTGCTTCAGTGACAACTGATCTCAGCAGCAGGTCCACCAGTGACTCTGTGCTTTAATCTGATGGAAGTAGTTTCAAACTGCTCCTTTCACCCACACTGAGGCATTGATCCAATCAGATCACTTGGTCTAAGTTAATAAGGGGTCCATGGACCCTATGCTGGGTAAAGTTGGCCCAGATTCCCCCCTTGATGACTTTGGTCCAAACCTTTCTGGGTTTTTGGAGCCTTGCTGCTGTAAGGGTTAGGGGCCCTGCTTGTGAAAGCTCCAGTCCTCGAGGGTCGGTGTCCTGGATGTTATGATGTGTCCCAAGTCCAACACACCTGACCCAAATGACTGAATGACCTCCTCATGCTCTCCAGTTCTACAGAGTCCTGCTAATGAGCTGTGATTCAGGTGTGTTGACAGAGAGACACATCTGAATGTTGCAGGACGCCGGCTCTTGAGAGACCTTTGCTTTAGTAATTACATCAACTTCCAGCTGCTGCATTCAAGGATCTCCACACTGGATCATCTACCTCATTCCAGCCTGTCTTCTTCAGCATGATCTGGTGGACTGATCTGCAGTGCAGTTTCTTGCTGTCCATTGAGGACAAACATCAAAACAGCCTCAGTCTTGGAAGAAAAATCTTCAAATTAAACAGCAAATAAAACCAGAAGAACAAATGAATTTAAATTGTGTTTCTATTGTTCTTTCCTCACAGAGATGAGTTTCATTTCATCTGCAGACCCTGGTCAACAACAGGTGGAAATGTGCTGACTTCTCCCTCTGTGTCTCCAGGGATGAACTCATGATAACTGGGAGGAACCGTTCGTTCAGCTCCTGTTTCTAGTTCCCGTCAGATAATGTGATGCAGATTTCTCTGCTCAGACTGAGCTCTTCCTCAGTCTGAGGAGGAAGCCTCCTGGCTGCAGGTCCATGGCAGAAACCTTGTCACTCTCCTCACCTCAGAGTCACCTCCAGACTCCTATAATTGGTTTCCATTAGAGAGGGGAGCGCGCCCTCAATTTCCCGAAGCTCGGACACGCTCGACCGCCTGTCTGATAACGTCTGACTGAGGAGGAGGAGGTCAGAGTGATGATGAGACGCACACACCAACATGACCTCTGAAGAGGACACCTGCTCAGATCGATGGTGGAAGGCCTGGTCATGTGTTTATCTGCAACCAGAGGAAACTGACCCTTTAAAAACCTGCAGTCATTGAAGGCATCACTATCTGTGCAAACAGGAAACACTGGTCTCCAGTATCACCCAATCAGACATGAAGCTTTAAGTTGAAACTTGAGAAATTACTGTTCCAACTCCGCACCAATTGAAAGAGTGTAAGTGTGATGTTCAGGCTGCAGTCTCTCCTTATTATCACTTCATCAGGACACTTTCACACTCGCTTTGTGTCCCTAAAAAAAGCAGCTGATGGGTGGGAGGATGACGGATGTGTCGGCCCCCCTGTGGACTCCAACACACTCACTCAACTCATTCGTCTTAATTGGCCCTGAAGTGGTTGGAGACTGTTAATTTCCCCCAGAGGCAGCATCAACACAGCAGAGGTAACTTCATTATGTTTAGGATCGGGTCTGTAATCCCACGAGCATCTTTGGAGCGGATGATGAGTGAGAGCGGATACTCCAGAGGCCTGGAAAACCATCAGCATCTCAAGAAAACAAGTCGTATTCTCGTGATCACCAAATATTTCAGCAGCTATGAAGCAATGTTAGTCTGAGGTGTGATGGAGCTCCTGCTGTGCCACACATGGAGGTGAAAGCCAGCTGACATTAAGTGACTTGAGGCCCTGCTTTGTGGAGCTGCAGGTTGAACAGGTGTTTGTAGCAGATTCTGAAGTCATCAGGTCATCTAGTTTCCTGCTTGGAGAAGGTCCTCCACCTTAGACAGGCTTCCTCAGGAAATGGATGACATTCAGATCTTCAGTGCAGGATCCATGGATTGCTGAAGATTCAGAAAGATGCTAGAAAGTGACAACAGCAAAGCAGCAGAGCACTGGACGGCCATGAAACGTTGTTTCCCTCCGAAAGACGAAACCTTCAGGAATGTTTGGTTGGTCAGATGACACAAAAATGATCTCATCTTGCTGTAGATTGACGGTATCCTCACAGCTGCTCCTGCACACCAGATTTACTTCACTGAATCGGGCTGAGTGTCAATGGTCCAAACCGTTCTGCCTTCAGGATGGGAGGTTCCTGACCACTACTCCAAGAACCAATAAGAAGAAAAACTAATAATAAAATAGGTGTTGGGGTTCTGATCATTTCTGAATTTTTCATTGTTTAAAAGATCTTGCCGTATACATTTCCCTGTGTTCATTATTGTCAGAAAGGTGTTGCCATATTTATTTATTCCTTGTTTAATTTTTTTCTTATTTCTTGTGTTCTGTGTGTTTCAGTTCATCCTCCAGATCAGAGTTAGTATTTATGCATGTCCTGTTCCTTCTGTGGAGCTTTTGGTGCATGATGGAGATGTTGCCAAGCAGGTCCTGTGAGATGTTTCTGATTGGTTGAGATTCTGCAGGTGCTGCTTGAGTTTGTTTCATCTGCAGCTGAAGGAATCTGGTGGTGATCCACAGTTAGTTCCTGCAGAACTGGCAGGTGAATACAGCAGAGACAGTCTGCTGTTCTCAGCTTGTACTGGCAGGTGAACTGGTTTCCATTTAACACACCAACCTGTCAGAGGTTACGTGCTGGAGCTGAGCTGGTGCAGGGTGGACCACATAACAGCTAGGTCCACCTTTCACGTTACTCCTTCAGACACAATGAGCAAGTGAGACAGAAGACGAAAAGCTGAAACAGATGCAGGATAATAATAGAAAGATCCAGATATTGTCCTTAACACATCAGTGGTTACACAGGAAGGCTGACCTGAAGCACGTGGAGCATCTGCAGGAATCCGGCCTTGTGTGGTTTTATAATAACAAGTTCCTGAAGAAATGAACCTGGAGAAGAGTCCTACCTGCAGCCCCTCTGAGGACCTTCAGCAGATAAGGAAAAGCTCTCAGTAGACCCGCTGCTCTTCCACATCAGAAGGTTTGAAATGAGACATTTTTCCCATTTGTGACATTTTCAGGCAGATGCGGTGGACACCACATGGTGTCAGTTTTAAAGGTTCTGGTTATGGAAGGACTCCTTGATGCTGTTCAGGTAAAGGTGAGTCAGAGCTGGTCTTTGTTCTGCTCATCAAACATCTGATTTTCATGGAAATAAAGAAATAATAATGATTGAGATGTTCCGTTCCTGTTGGAAGTTTCTGATATTTTGGCTGAGGGAAGAGGAGCATGCAGGAAAGTGATGAATAATCCAGCAGAGACGCTCGGCTTGTTGTTGCTCCAGTCTCTCATGGCCCCCCTTCATTTTCTCTTTCTACACACAACAGGTGAGTGTGAGGCTTTCTGCTGCTCAGGATGATGTTTGGAGCCACATGGGAGGAGAAAAACCATCACAAGCATGGAAGGTATTCCCTCTGCACCAGATTACTGAATATAAAGCTTCTGTTGAAGCAAAAAGGGAAGCAGAGGAAATTAATAATCACACAACCTGTGGAAACACTGCAGAGCACAAAATATTTACTGCAGATAAGAAAAGTAGAAGCAGGGAAACCAGGGAGTTACCTCTCCTAAGCAAAAATGTGAAGAGGAAGGAAATCATTCAAGGTTTTCAATCATTTAAGAAAAAAAATCTAAAAAAGGTGGCGTGCATTTCGTATTTTGGATCATTGTCATGTTGGAACATTGAAGGACGTCACCTGAGCAGCTTCAGAGTTGATGCGTTTAGATTTCCTTCAGTAATATTTAAATACATGCTGCCTTCTTATTGCCATCAATTTAAACCAAATTTATTGAGCCTTTGTAGGTCAAACATCTCCAAACCATGAGAAAAGCACCTCCATGCTTCACTGTAGGAACGATTTTGACTCTTCTCTAAATGTAATGTTGATGGTTGTAACCATAAAGTTCAGTTTTTGTCTCATCTTGTCAAATAAACTTGTTCCTGTAGTTCCCAGGCTGGTTTCTGTGCTGTTTGGTATAATAATGGCTTTCTTCTGCAGACCATTTTTCCACCACGGTCTTTTTTTTTGTCCTTTTTGAAACTGTTCTCCATAAATTGTTCAAAAAATGTATCCAAGACCTGGAGCTTGAGTCCTGGTTCTGTCAGTAGGTCCAGCTTCCTTCAGATCAGCTGCTGGGATCTCTGTTTTGCCTGAGCAGACTGGTGGGACTGGAATGGATCTGAGGTTCTGAGCTGTTTAACTAATGCTGCAGAGAGGTGATGTGGCTGACTGGGCTGGCTAAAGGAAAGTGATTGCAGCAGAGCTCTAATAAACTATGATGGACAGTCTAACAGTGGGATTCAGGGGAATCGGCATTAGTCAGGTCCCAGTCCTGCTTCTTAATTAGGTCAGTCTTTTCTAATTACTTCTAAGTGAGCAGAACAAATTGAAGCTCAGGATTTCCTCTCAGTCTCTGCTTCACATTCCCACCGTCCTTCCTCCGCGGTCGGACTGAGCCCAGCAGCCTGAGGACTCTGTAACGGCTCCATTATAGCTTTACTGCCACATTAAAAGGCTTTACGGTCAGAGCTGATGACACATCGGACCTTCATCTTCACTTTTTATTGCTCACTGAGTAATCAGTAGAAAACCGGGAGCTTTAAGAGGAGCGTGGAGATTCAAAGGAATGAGCTGGGTCTGAAGCAGAACTTCCAGGACCAGGTCCAGGCCCCGCCCACAGGTTTAGTGCAGCTCAGTTTATTTATATAGCAACAGTTTAGAATAAAAGTCATCTTCAGCATTTTAAAAGACAAGCAGGTCCAATTCATTTCCTATTTATCATTCAGCACCAGTGAGTACAAATCTCTCAAAGGGAAACCAGTAGATTGCTTCAGGATGTGAACCTAGCAGCAATCCCTCATCCTGAGCAAGCATGGGGCGACAGACAGGAAGAAACCTCTGGCAGAACCAAAAGCAGGCTCAGTGTAGCAGCTGACACACACTGAAAACAGAAGAACTGTGTCAGGAGTACTTTCTATAGAAACAACGACAAAGAGAACACAAAGTTATGTTATGATTCTGGCCCGTCTGCCTGCTCTGCTCTCACTCATGCAATTAACTCATCTGCTTCACCTGTCTGCTGCTGCGCTGCTGCGCAATCACCGTCATGCCACACACCTGTGGAGCTGCAGTTATATACAGCCCTCTGACTGGCAGACGGTGCCAGATTTTCGAAAACATTTGTGAGTAGTTATCCAGCGTTCCTTCCTGACTGATCTCGTTCCATGACCTTGCCTTGCCTTACGGATTATTCCCTCTTGTTTGCTCCTTGTCTGACGGATTGGATTTTGGATTTCGACTCTGTTTTCTGCCTCTGGTTTATGTCTCTGCCTGCCCCTTGTCTGACGCCTCTAGCCCTGGAATTCGACCCTGTTTCTGTCCCTGGATTTACGTCTCAGCCTAGCCACTGGTTTATTCAGCCTGAGTTCGCCTGGCTCTCTAGTCTGCCTGGATTTATTGTCAAGAGGACAATCACAGCTCTCTGTGTTCCTGTCACAGCGTCAGCTGGTTCCCCGGAGGATTTGGATCAGTCGGCAATCCGACTTCAGTCTGTTGGACGCTTCCTCATTAACTGTCTGGATCTCTTCCTCCTCTGGATTCTGTGCCTCATCACCAGACTGAGAAGGTTAGTGGCTTTATCTAACTCCTTGCAGATCCTGAGTTTTATTCAGCCACTAACTAGTCTCTCTGTTCTCAGTGGTTCCTGGAAGCTGACTGCTGTTCTTCTGCTCTCTGATCCTGAGTTTCTGAATAAACCTTTTTACTTATCACTTTGTGTTTGGCTGAATTTGGGTTCTCTGTCTCTGGTCGTGATAAGTTAATGGTTCCAGTAACGGCAGATGGCAAACAAATGGGAACCAGAGACAGGAATCATCAGCAGGTTCTCCTAAGCTGAAGCTTAGACCTCTTTTTAAACATGTTCTACTTACAGGTCAGAACATGTTGTAGTCTAAACATGTTCTGACATGTACCTAGAACATGTTTAAAATGAGTTAAAGTCTTATTAGTTGGGCTTCCATGTCAGAGTTCTAATCATTATGTTAATAATCGGTTCAGACTTTCTGTTTGGGTCAGAATAAAAACCCAAACTAGAAACAGTCCACCAAGGTGCCAGTCTACATGAGATGTGCTCTCAGTGACTCCTCAGACTGATGAATTAAACCCAACTGATCAATATGAAAACACGTCCTCAGACTGTGAAGGAAATTTATTTCCAGCTTCAGGGACACACAGAACATCTCAGTCTTTAGACATGACTGTGAGGAAGACTGTGAGGAAGACTGAAGAACTCAGAACCGGTGAAGCCTGGCTGATCCTGAATCCACCATCATGAAGACTTTTTCATAGGGACAGCAGAAGTAGACGCAATTAAAACCAGAGATGTACGATACTAACGAGCACACATCAGCTAGCTGCTCTGAATCTGGCTTTGGATCAGGTCCGGTTAGGTTCTGCAGCAGCCCGTAAGGCCCATCTGGGATCACTTTACTGATACTGTTGCCTGCTGTTCTGTAACAGAAAAACAATCTTTCACCACATTTAACACAAAGTTCTCCTCATGTCTGTAAAGTTTATTACTCATCTCGTAACTGGAAGGTTGTGAGTTCAGCTGGAAGGAGTTAACCTGCCAGAAGCTGCAGATGTTTAAGACACCAAGAAATACTTTGAGATCCAACAGACCCACAAGGTCTGCCACAACCAAGTACCTCCAAGACAGGTCCAGATTAGCCAGCTGAACGGTAGGAACAAGCAGATGCCTTGATGGATTATAGCCTGGCTAGTGGAGGAGATAGAAGCCACTGATGTGAAGACAAGGAAGCTTCCAACCAAAGTCCAGAACCCTGAGACTGCAGAAGGATGAGACATCAAAGATCCTGGAGAACATCAGGAAGATGTCACTGAAGGAACTGCTAAATGAATATCTGAGGCACGATGTGAGGCACCAGGTTTCCTTCTTTAGACCACAGTTCTACACTGCATATCCAGAACCTGCAATCGGAATAAGACTCAAGATCCAGGATAAAACCTTAGTCTGTCTGACTGAGCAGCAGCAGTGCAGGTCAGAGATTCTGCAGCCTGATAGTAAATACATTTATGAACTGATCTCGGGGAGAGAAAACTGAGGAGCAGCAGGTTTTATCTGTCAGTGACCTCTTCATTCATTCTGTTTGCAGCTAAACCTCAGCTGAGAGGAGCAAAAGGTCAGCACCTCCCTCTCCATCATCCACCAACCACCTCCATCAGTCTCCCAGCTCCAAATAAAGCAGCAGAGGAGGGAGAAAAGAGGCTCCAATCAAAACACAGGCTGCAGGTTTCTATTCATCCCAAACAACACGCATGAATCCTTTACTATTTCCAGCTCTCATTGCTTGCTTCCTGCAGCTCCATCTGTCCCAAACTTTAACAAGGACCAGTCTCCATCATGTCCTGTCACATCAGAGGACACTTCTGTGTTTTATTTCTGCTTTAAGACCAGGAGCCGTTGACAGGAGGAGTCTGCAGTGAAGATGAATGAAGGGTGACTCTGTGGGCATCTGCTGTGACAGAAGACAACCAATAGCAGAGAGTTTCTCAGGGATGATTCACGTCCATCCTTCAAACAGCCTCCCAGAGCCTGTTTACAATCTGGTCAAACTAAAGATCAGAGTCAGTTACTGCTGAACATTTAACTGAGATAAAGTTCCCTAAAAGCCTTTCAGATGATTCCCAAAGGAAGTCTCCTTAGACCTCCTGAACAATCGTTGCTAAAAGCTCATGATCTTTTTAACTATCTGGACTGACTGTAGGTGTACATTCCTGACCCTCTGTGCGCTGATGTCAGACTTCAGCTGACATCAATAAAGTCCATCCTTGCTGTGTCCACAGGAGTTATAAACAGAACCGACCCAACTCAGCAGCTCAACACAGGCCAACTGTAAAGCATGGAGATGGAGGGCTGATGATGTGGGCTCCTTCAGTCATTGAGCGGACCATGAACAAAGTATCCTAGAGTCAATATGAGGCCATCTAAAGCATGATCCAAACCGGGTCATGAACAGAACAATGGTCTCAAACACAACAAAATGGACCAATGAGAACATTCTGAACTTTGAAACAGTAAAAGCAATGAAGGCAGTAGAAATTCAAGAGAAGCTGAACAGAAGTTCTTTAGTCATGAAGGAGTTAATGTTCTGTTTCTGGACGTTTGGATCATCAGCCCAGATGGTTCCGAGTCAGAGAAAGGCTGGGAATGTGAGCAGAGGAATGAGCTGATAATTGCTGACAGAACCATTCACTCATTATTTCCAATCAGCTCACCGTCGACATGACAACGAGCCAGTAATGAGAGTCCAGGAAATCATTAACTTCATCATTATCTTCATCGTCCTGTCAGAATCATCACCAGGTCTGCTCTTCGTCAGGGTTTGGTTAGGAGTTTCTTCTTTGCAGTGTTTTCTCACACAGAACTTCATCAGAACTTCTCCAGTTATCAGCACCATCAGTTTAACCGTGTGTAAGCTTCACTGAGCCTCATGGTTGGTTTGTTGCTTCCTGGTATGGTTCAGTTGGTTTGGATCTCTGTTCTTTCATCACACCTGATTCTAGTTGACCCATTAGCCCACATGTGCTGTGTTAACCTTTGGTTTTCTTGGGTTTATGTTCTGGTTCGGTTTGTATATACTGTATGTTCATGGACTTCCTGCACCTGCTGCTTGTAGTATAGATTAACTCCAAAGTTAGTTTTAACTGTTTTCATAGCTCCAGAACTTCCCTCCAGAACTGCCCAGTTTTCTATGGCTCCATTAGAGGGGACCTGGAGGGCTGCAGGGATTTTAAACTAATTCACTGAGAGAAAAAACACATGGACTGAAGATCATCTCAGACCAACAGGTCCAGCAGGAACACCCAAACACGGCTGTAACGGATGTACCTTCCCTTTACTTTCAGCTTGGCTCCTTATTCACTGCCACAGACTGAAGAAACCTTTATTACAACAGATGAAGGTCTGATCCATGTGCCCACCTCCAGCTCCATCCTGACATCGCCTCAGGAACAAGACAGCAAGATGTCTGAGTTTCCTTCTTGATGCAGATCTCTGAAGGACAGTATCTTCAGTCAAATCTGTGGCCTCATTGACAAGAGAATGCTATGTTTGGGTAATTGAAGGACCCATGTGCAGATTAAACTGGCAACAGAGTTCAGCAGGACAACTTACAGATGTCGTGGCTCAAGGAGAACAAGGCAGACAGCATGGGAAGGAATAACGGAGGAACGGAGAATAAGACACGGAAGAATCCAGCAGGGAACAGAGAGAAATCAGGAGCTAAAGACTGAGGCAAGTATGGAAGATGACAAAGGAACCAGATGAGCTAATCAGAAGACATGTGGAGCAGCTGTTGCAGAATGAAAGCAGGGAAGCCAAGGGAGAAATACTAATTAACATAAATGGAGTAGAACTAAGACACAAACAAGCAATTCACCAATGAGAAAGGACCAATAATGACCTAAAGGAACAACCCTAACCCTAGAATACACAGGGAACAAACTAATATGGCAAGACCCTACTGACACTAATGAACACATCAGGAACAATCCAAATAAACAAGAAGGAAATGATAACTATGAACACGCAGAAGAAAACCAAAAAACCCGGAAACCACTAGAATATAACAGAGAGGTCTAATGCTGGAAACCGGTTCCATGCAGCCTGGGGGTTCTGCCTCCTGTTCTCCTTTTAGGAACCATAAGTGAACCTTCAGCCAGTTTTTCAAATGGGACCAACAGATCTCTAACTGGGCCTTATAGTGGAGATGTTTGTGAGAAGAAGAAGAAATGGAAACATCATTCTGCAGCCTGTAAAATGCTACATGCATGCTCAGTATGAGGGATTGCTGCAAAGTCAACGCCAGTGACTGTCCACTGTCTCTACATGCTCATCCAGGAGGAGTGAATGCTGCAAGTCACTGACTGGATGCAATCTGCTGGGTTTCCTTAGACAGAAAAACTTTTTATCCAATTTGAACAAATAACTGAATCTGACTGCACTGTTCAATGATTAGGATTAATTGGAATGTATGTACCTGACTTTTGTGAAGTGCCTTGAGACGACATGTGTTGTGAATTGGCGCTATATAAATAAAACTGAATTGAATTGAATTGAATTGTAGGAGCAGAGATGAGTTTCACTCCGTTCTCTGAAATGAGCGCTGGTGTCAGACGGAGAAAGTCCAGATGGTTAAATCCATTCATGGTTGTCTCATAAACAGGTTTTTACAGATAAACTAGTCACACAGCAGATGATGGAAACCATGTTTGCTGAGTAGATCCATCCATGTCCCGATTTTCCTCTTTCAGGGAATTCAATTTATTTCTTTATATTAAAGTTTGAAGATGATGGGCTTTGTCATAACGTTGAAGGAAGTTCTTAGCCTCTCCTTCATCAGGGTTTGCTGGAATTTACCCTCCTGAGATGTTTCCTCACATGTGTCCATCCTGCTGCTCTCTCCTCATTATGTCCAGCTCTGTAGATCTTATATATTCTGCTCCTTGTAAAGTGATGGTGTTGGATCTGTAGGACTTACAGTATCTGCTGAAGTCTTCTGGTCTACCCTCTCTGTGCTGTGGACCGTGTCTGCAGACATGTAGCTGTGAGGCGAAGACTCAGATCCATGCAGGCAGGCTCACAGGTGTGAGACAAGAGATGGTTTAATGAAGAGAAAAATGACAAAGCAGGCAGGAATTTATCAGACCACAGCAATCCCAGAGGCCCAGCTGGGCAGAACCAGAACAAAACATGAATCACCTCATGAAATAAGGGCAGAGATGTGGGATACCACGAAGTAGCTGGAATTGGAGCATCCAGTTGTCACTAAAATCAAGCTGGAAGGGTGAGGGGTCAGGGGAAGGACTAAAATTGGAGCAGATGGGTAAAATAGATCAGAACATAGTACAAAGGACAGATGAGGAGACGCAGGAGAGCAGTACGAAACAATAAGACCAGAACCGATCCAATAATTAGCTATATGGCACAACAGGGGAATGTAAAAAACTCCTGGAGATCGTCCTGAGATCAGACTGAAAGGCTGGCCCACCTGCAGACTCCAGGTGATGTCTGGAACAACAACATCTAAAGCTCTGCAGGCCTCACTGCCTCAGTTAGGGTCAGAGGTCCTAGTTCAACAATAAGAAAAAAAGACTGGACAAAGACGGCCTCCATGGAAAAGAGCATTTAAGAACAAGAACATCATAGCTACGGTGAAACATGGTAGTGGTAGTGTAATGCTCTGGGCCGGCCTTCCTGGAACCATAAATTCTGGTCTCCAGCAAAAAGTCCTGAAGGGGAATGTCTGACCATCAATGACCAAAAGCTCAAGATCACTTGGTTCTGCAACCGAACAATGATCCAAAGCTCACCAGCAAGCCCACCTCTGAATGGTTCATAAATAAACAAAATGGCCTAGTCAAAGTATGGACTTAAACTTGATTGAGATGGTTAGTTTGGAGAGGTTGGGTCCGTTAATTACTGAAATTATTATTTTTTTCCTCAGGCTATCTTTGTCTGACATCAATATTTGTTTGAAGATCAGAAACATTTAAGTTTGACTGAAAAATAATTCAACAGAAAATTACTTTTTCCTAGCTCTGTAACCTTTGGAGGAGTGAATGATCTTCCTCCACAAGTTAGATCATTTAAATCCTCCAAAACCTCAGATCCAGTTCTGTCCTCTTGCTTTCAGGTCTGAAACTTCCTGGTGTCCTGAATGCTGAATGTTGTGAGGAACCACCTTTCAGGAGGAGACAAGAGGAAAACAACTGAAGACGTTAATGGAAAAATAATCCCAGAAAAACATTTCTAAAACATTCCCTATGACATGTCCTGGCAGAAGAACCACCCAAGTTGAACACATCGAACAATGAACTGCAGTTTCCTTGTTCTAATGAAAATCTGTCAGACACACAGGTCCACTAAAGCAGAGTTTTAATCGGCTTTATTCTGGAAAATGTTGGTAAAATCTCCACGAAAGCTCAGTCCGTTTGTGGACGATGGAGACTTGGACTCAGTAGGAGAGGTTGTGATGTAGAACACTGGGTCCAAGACTGTAATGATGCAGGTGGGGTCAGCAGAAACAGAACACAGGTGTCCAGGATTCCACTAGAAGTTACCGCCTAGAGTTCTGTTCTGGTTCCTGTTCTCTGTCTCATTTTTGTCTCATTTTCTTGCATTTGTATTTTCTCACGTAGTGTTTTGATTCTTTGTGGATCATCTTCTGTTACAGTCTTGAGGCCGCAGCCCTCACCATGATTCTTCCTCTCTTTTCCTGTCACGGTGTTCCTGGTGACCTCATCCTCTGTCTTGTTCTGTCATGTTCTTTCACTCGTTCTGTTTCTTGTGTCTTCTCCTGCATTTTGTCTCTTTCAGAGGCTCGTAAGTAATGTCAGCTTGTTTCTGCTGTGGCTTCATCTAAAAGCTCAGCAAGGCCTCTCAGTCAGACGTCTGAACCTGATGATGACTTCTCTCCACAAACAAGCTCTCTCCCGATGAAGACTAAGCGGGCCCGGCGGAGGAGGGGAGAGGGAAAAACAGGGGGATTAGAGATAAACGAGTTCAGTTTAGTGAGGTGAAACACCCTCCCGCGTCTCCCATTTCACATTCTCTCCTCCCAGCATGCAGAGAGGTGCCGGGCCTGCTGACAGTGATGAAATGCAGCATTACCTCCTCTGCCTCCTCCTCCTCCTCCTCTTCTGTGCTTCCTCTTTATCCCCTCCGCTCTCTCCTTCCTGCTATGATTTACTTCTTTACCTTCAGAGAAGCTGGGCTGGAAACACAATAAGACAAAAGATCCTGACTGAAACAAGCTCATCAGAATATATCTTCTGGATGCCTGATGTCATCCTTTTCTGGTTCTTGGTGTGGAAGTGATCCAGTTAACAGCGGAGTTCTAAGCACTGACTCTACACTGCCCAAACCCAGTTCTTCCTTTTTCCATAGATGAATCTGCCTTATTGGAGAACATGTGAAATATCAACTCTTCACATCCACGGAACCACCTTCAGCACCTTGTAGAATCTCCTTCAGGAGCCGATAGAATAAGGCTGCAACTGGATGATTATGGTCAAACATCTCCACTTTGGTCTCATCAGTCCAGAGGACATTGTCCCAGACGTCCCGTCCTTTATCCAGATGCAGCTTCGCTAGCCTCAGACCTGCTGCCATCTTGTTTTTGGAGAGAAGAACCTTTCTCTTTCAACCCTTCCAAGCAGCCATACTATGACAGTGTCATGACCTTTAACCTTTAACCTGCCAACTGAGGCCTGTAGAGAAACCATGAAAAACCATAAAGCTGAAGAGCATCTAATAAATTCATAATGAGACATGGGCAGACACCAGGCTTTCAGTGGAACCACTGATAAAATCCCAAAACTCTGGAGAGCTTGATGGTTTATGTGCTGCAGTGAAACTACCAGCTGCACTCACTCATGATGACCAAGTTACCGGGCCCGGGCCCTTAGCTTCACAGACAGCCTAGAACCTTCAGCACCACTTATTAAAAGACTTAGATGGGTGTTTTTAGAAAGATTAAACAGAACCGACCCATCCAGCTTCAGGGTTTGTTGGTTCCTGATCCTGAGGTTTGTGAGAACATAAGGTTCTAAGGTTCTACAGCTTGTTGTTTTTGCTTTTTAATTGTTCTGTGTTGTTGTTTACTTCCTGCCTTAAAGCTGAGAGCCTGACGGGCCCCCGAGGCCCTTGAGCCTCTGTCCACATGCTGGTTCTGGCCTCGTGTTGTTCTGTCTGATAATTAATCACACTGAGCCATTATGAGCAGCTCAGTGTGAGAACGGAGGATTAAAACCCAGACAGAAGTGTGTGAGAGAATCAGCATTCCTCTCTGCTGCTGATCCCGTTAAAATCAGGAAAAAAACAACAAGCAGACGGTCGATAAAGCTGCTCCAGAGAGACCTCCAGATCCAAAATATATCAATAATTTCAGCCGTCCAGAGGAGAAATGTTCATCCTCCCTAACAAGACACTGAGACTCTCAGCATCACTGAGCAGAAAGAAGAGAACGGCCTGGAAACATGTTCAGAGTCTTCTCAATCATTCAAAAGTGAAACTGCAGAGCAGCAGAACATCTGAAACCTTGTTCAGTCAGCTGATCTGAATCACAGGCTCCTTATGAAGATCTGTCACAAGGTTCTTCAAGAAGAGATAGAGACACAAGGATAGTTTAGGAAGTTATGAAGAAGTTATGATGGATTTCTCTCCCAGGCCTGTTACTTCCATGCCCTGATCCCAGAGAGGAACAGGGCATATGAAGGTCATGTTTTTAGAATCTGAGACTCTGGAGTAGCAACAATTAGACACAGAAGTGACGGTTTGAAAAGAAGTTCTTGTATAATATATATAATGATATTTTCTGCACCATGCAAAAACATGACAAGATGAGAGCCTGATTACCACTCATGTGAGCATAACAACCCGCCGTCTGTCTCAGGGAACCAGCTTCTCTTTAAGCTCCTCCTGATGAGCCTTGATGAGCTCCAGCTGTGGAGACTTCACCCCGGAAGGAAGGAGGAGGAGAGACACAAACACCAACCTGCACTCGGTGTTGCAGACAATGAAAGGAATATTTTTGTGGACATGAGAACTTTGTTACCAAGTTATGGAAAGTTCTGGAAAAATGTCTGGAAGCATTGGTAGGTTGAAGCCCAGGCAGATCGAACAGGAAACAAGAAGGTGCTGCCTGAACCCAAACAGAATCATTGAGGAGCAGAAAGGGCTTCAGCTCTGATGGCAAACAGATCTGTGACAGGTCTGGAAACCTTTGTGAAAGGAGAGCTTCATGGTCAGATGGACTCTTTCTGTTTCTCTAGACAGAAACTCTGAGATGTTTCTTCAGGTAGAAAAATGTGTCTGTGTGATGAAACATTTCAGCTCTGCTGCAACAAATGAAACATCAGCTCAATGAGTCAGATGACCCTTTATCTTCTGTGTTTCAGCTCATATTTATTGGACCAGAAGCTCTACTTTAGTGACTGAGTCTGGAGAATGTGTTGCAGAGGTGATGAATGGTTCTGCTTTGCAGATGATGAACGACTCAGCGTAGATAATGAAAGACAGGACTGCTAATCTCCCTGAAGATAAAACAGACAAATCTAAAACACAATAACTTGATCATTCTGCATCGCTCCAGTTCTTCCAGCAAATATCGGGAATACTGATCCACCTGCTCCGTGTTCCCACTGTGTGATGGTCTTTCTCAGATGGCTCCGAGCCCAAATAAACTGGTTCCTTCACTGAGGTTAACATCATGCTACTTTTCTGCTCAGTTAGGTTGGAGAATATAACGGTACCGTAGAGCTGGATGAAGGTTCTCCTCCCTGCTCCATGTGGGTCTATCAGCTGCTGATGGATCAGGGTTCTCGATGCCATCTGAGGGATTCCTTGGAGGCCCTGCAGAGGGACAAGCAGGGAAATCCTTCCTATTGTTTCTGTGAGGAACTTCGTTTTTCATGTTTCTCACACATTGTTGCTCATTCTCATTATTATTATTGTTGTTACCTCATGTGTTTTAGTCTGAGCTGCAGGAATGGATTTCGGTTCACAGATAACATGAAGCTAACACGATTAAATGTGGAATATCTCCGTCTGTGAGGAATGAAGCAGTCTCCCAACTTTCTGGGATTCAGGTTGTTATTTATCAGGAAACATGCAGCAGACGGAAGAGTTTGGCCTCGTTTCTGTTCCCATCTCCTGGGCTGTTTGTGGTGTCACGCTGGGATTACACTGAGGTCATGTGACGTCTTGCTGCAAGTGGACATTAGGGGGCTTGATGATGAAACTCCGGGTAACCTTCCTGCAGTCTCTGCACATTAATCCGGTCTGGTTTGCCGTCTGACAACTCGTACCTGCAGATCTGAGCTGTGGTGACCGATTCCTCTGCTCTTGGCTCCCTTTTCTAATTATCTCCTGCCTGGCCTCCTTCTCTCGGCCTACTGCTCCTCTGGATGAATGACAGCCGTCTGGGGGCGGAGGAGGATTAATTAAGAACAGCTTCGGGACTCAGTGGGTCTGATGGATGACGGCCTGTTTGTGTTTATGAGAAGTAGCGTCAGGAAACTCTCTGATTCTGTTTAACATGGGTGCCGGCGTTGATCCGGTTCTGCTCCAGCTGCACTGAGCAACCTGAAGGAGTGCTGCCTGGTTGATGTTTGGTGTGCTGATAATTGTCAGGATGGAGGGTTGCTCCATGATGACCGTGTGGTGAGAACGTCCACAGACACATCACCTCATTTCGTCTGAAATCAATTCATCTCTCAGGCTAATTCCCACCAGGAACCCCTGAGATACAAACCTAAAACAGTCAGCAGACTTTAACCATCTCCTGATTCATCCTGGGATCATTTATAACCGTGTTTATAGAGAAAATCATCTTTCTTCAGCTTTAAGGAGACGCGACAGAAAGTTAACGAAAGGAGCTTTTAACTGAGGAGATAAATAATCTCTGCAGACAGAAAGCCACTGCAGCCCTGCTCTCTTGAACTCCTCCGGAAATCAAAAGAAGTTTCCTGTTGGTTCTGATCCAAGCTTGTTGTGATTGAGATAGGATTCTGGTGAACCTGTTAAGCTGGGTGCTTGGTTCTGTTGTTCCCAGCTGTCTCAGTCCAGATGGAAGTTGAGTTAAATTTCAGATGACAGTAATGTGTGAAATCCCAGGTTTTAGGGTCATTCAAACGAAATGAAGGCTCCAACTTGGCCTTAGACATCTGTCAGAGCGTTTGTGTCGTTCTTGGATCTTCTGGCTCATAGTAGGAATGCAGGCTGGTCTTGACTACACATGATGAGCCTGTGATGGGTCAAGCATGGTGGAGGCGTAGCCATGATATGGGCCAGACACAACTGTAGGTTACTGTAGGTCAGTTGTCAGGAAACCTGAGGCAGGACTCGCCACGCCTCTAACCTCATCAGATTCACACCCAGCTGGCAGTGAGTCACAGCAAAAAGTTTAGCACCATCACTGGAAATGCATCACATCCTGCTGCTGCTCTGCCTCCTACCAAAACCATCTCACCAAGAAGCTCCACCACACACTGCTGGGATACACTGGGTCCCTCGGAAGAAAGACTAGGCCACAGTGGGAGTCCTGATTTTTTTCTTAACACACAACAATGTAATGTTTGGACTGGATTACAGAAACAAAGAAATTCTCAATAAAAAATATTTTATTTAGAAATGTTCTTGAATTCTTGAAATGGCGCCCCAAATAAACCCGTTTATTCTATAACTGAAACTAATTACATTCATTTCAGAATCAGAATCACTTTATTTCCAGGTACCAATTAAAACAAACATTTTACAGAACCAGGTTCTGTGGTGCTAAATGATGCAAAACAAACTAAAGAGGAACTAAAAACTACAAAAAATGATGGAGTAGGACATAAATCCACTGTGGAGCTTCTTGGTGAGGGAGCTGATGTTCTGCTCCCACTTGAGCTTCTGGGTGATGGTGGAGCCCAGGAAGCATGAGGACAGAGGTCACTGGAGTGTCACAGAGAATGACAGAGGGAGGTTGCTGGGTCCTTCCTGAATCCACTAACATCTCCCCTGTCTTGAGGGCGCTGAGCTCCAAGTTGCTGCTGTCATACCAGGACACCAAAAGGTCCGTCTCTCAAGTTCTGCATAATTTACCAACTGTATGGTAGCAGCTTTGCAGGAATTATTTCATAAAATGCAATATGTAATGCACAGCATTAAAATATCTTTCTAGTCAGTATTTCTTCAGATCTAAAAGATGTGTTACAGAGTCAGATTGTATTTTGCAATGATTTGTAGTTCTTTGAATTGAACACGCATTGTTTATTTCCTGGTCCTGAAAAGCCATGCCCACATAAACATCTGTGTCTGCCAGCTGCCACCCCCAGTTCATCTCCACCCCCAGTTCATTTCCACCACCAGATCATCTATCACACCTGGCCTGCAGCCTTGCTGGGGTTCAGTCATTCAGATAATCTGTTTACATTTCCCTATCTGATAGGGAGAGGTGTGAGTGGGGGAGGTGGTGGTGTGGATCCCTATAGGTATTCCAGGTGTTAGTGGGCGGGCAGCTGCTGATCACTGGCTGGTGGGTGGAGGTGTGGGGGTGTCAGGTCTGTCCCATTGTCAGTAGAACTGATTCAGGTTGTTGGTCAGATGCAGGTCGTTTATACAGCGGGGGGCTTCAGGGTTAACCCTAACCCTAACACCAAATGGTGTCGTTGTTGGCTGTGAATCGTTGGTTTACTCTCTCACCATGAAGTGATTTAGATCTTCTCACCTCTTTGCTAAATCTATACTTGGGCTACTTGTGTCAGTCTCTGTCAGCCTCTTTTGCTGTGAACCAGGGTTTGTCATTATTGCAACTCACCCTGGCGCTGGAACGATGCTGTCCTCACAGAAGTTCATGCAGGATGTCAAAGTATCTGTGTATTCACCCCAACTATTGGTGGCAGACCTGACAACATCCCAGTTCCTACTGTCCAAACACCCCTGAAGTTCTTGTACAGCTTCACCGGTCCACTTTTGCAGAGCTAGTCTCAATTAATGAATCTTCCTTCTGCTTCTAAAACGATCAACAGAATCAAGACAGACCAAAGATGGATGCATCGCCTGGAGGCCACATCTCATTCTGATTTAATTTTAAATGCTGAAAACATTTAAAAAAGAGAAATGAAAGAAGAAACATCTTCACGTCTGCATGCGGTCAGTGAGGCGTTAAATCCATCTGCTGGGTGTCTGTTTTCTGTCCACATGCTAAATTAAATCTGCTGTCAATCACTGCAGAATGTCCCTCCGGCTGATCCGGTCCAAGTCCAGACTAATGACTGCTGGGTGTGGTCCAGTTCGCTGTAGGAAAGCTGCAGCTGTGATGGACTGGTGTCCTGAACCACACTGCTCGCCCAGTGAATGCTTGAGTTGAACTCCAGCCACTCTGTGAGCCGGCATGGATTAAGCAGGAAGATCCAGTGGATGGATGAATGATACCACAGTTTTAAACTGACCCGACTTACATCATTTTTACTGTGAGGCCCAGCATCTCTTTCTGGTGTTGTTGTTCCCGCTCCTACTACATCTCACTTGTCCACCTCTTGAAGACTAGGGACAGCAACTGATGGACTCACGGAGAGTTAATCTGACAGAAATAAACACTTTAAATCACTAGAATCAGGATGACAAAGTGCTTTCTGTCTCTTTGTCCCTCTGTAGTCCCACCTCACTGCTTTCTAATATGTGTCTCTGTCCGATGGTACTGGAAGCCTCAGGAGAACCAGTCCTCCTCATAGCCACCTCCTACAGATTTGTGCTAAATCAGCAGAAGAAACAACCACAACCTGCTGCAACCCTCCTCTTGTCTTCTGTGGCCAATTACAGAGCAAGACAGCCGGGACTCGGACAGAACTAGAAGAGTGTGTGTGTGTGTGGTGTGAGGTGGGGGTGGTGGTGGGGGGGGGTTGGGGGGTAGCCTTGGTGACTATGGGTTAGAGAGATGGAGGTCAGGATCTCTTCCTCATCTCTGAGCTGCAGCTTTGGGCCACTTAAGCATTAAAGCGTGTGTGTGTGTGTGTGTGTGTGTGTGCATGTGTGTGTTTTTGTGTGCTGCTGAAAAATGACCTCCATTCTGAATCAAATACAGATGGATGACTGTCAAGCCTTAGCATGGTGCTCGCTGAGAGATGTTCTGCTGCAGCACAGAAACTGCTGGCGGCTGGACTGGTTTCCAGTTGACAGCTGGATGTGTCCTTCTTAAGCTAGGCTGAGTTTGTAGAGCATCGTGTTTCCACATGTAGATGTATTGTGAGAGCAGAATGTTTGTGCCTCTGACCTCACCCCTGACCTAACTCATACTAGCTCAAACCCTTTCTCATATGGAGGGTCCATAGTGAGGTTGTTTGGATGGATGGATGGATGGATGGATGGATGGATGGATGGAGGTAGGAGAGCTTTGAAAATGGTTCCAGGCCATCATTGTTTTCATCTGGGCTCTTTGTATCTGAAGGTTTGGTTCTACATCAGCCCAAACATCCTAGTTAGAGTAAAGCAGAAACAGATGATGAGCGGTGAAGCATCAGGTGTCATGCTGTGTGCTGGTGAAGGAAGCAGGAAGGACCAAGGTGGAGGAGTGACCTCATACCTTTAAGAACCCAAACCAGGCTCAAACACGGAGTCCAGTAAACCCATTAATAGGAGGATCTGATAAAGGGAGATGCTCTAGGTATCAGCTCTAGAGATCGGGACAAATGGGGAATTAGGTGAGAAACTAGATTCAACCAAAGCCGGAGACAACCGAATAAAACGGTGCTGGACCTGACAGCAGGTTCCTCTCATGTTGCGTCAGGCTTTATGGTTTCTCTGCTTGCAGCCTGGAGGACTCAATGCCTGCTTGGGGAAGTGAAGACACACAAATGTTGACTTTGTTTTCCTGTGTTGCTTCATGTATTTCCCCCCACTGGGTGTCTGTTTGAGTGTTGATGCTCTGCAGCTGCAGGAACGTAAATCTCATCAATTATTCATCCTGATGTCTACAGTTACGACGTTGGGGTAATGTGATGAAAAATACATGATGGTGCTTCTTCCAGTGGATTTGAATAATTCAGCCAACAAACGCAGAGACACTGTCATCATCATCATCATCATCATCAGTGTGGCATTATGGGTAGTAATGGTAAGATGTTGGATCTAATGAAACAGATTTGTTTTACCGTGTTTGACACAACTAACAGAGCTTTGAGAAATAATGGTTCAGCCATTGAGCAACAAGAAGAGTCCTGATCTAATGCTGCATTCAGGTTGCCTTGGAAGTTGGAGCTCTGAGAAGAACATGATGTCTCAACAGAGAGCGTTTTAGTTGCTAGTAGAAAATAGTTTGATTTAACATTTGTTCTGGTGCTATCTAATATTAGCAACACAAGCCAATAACAGCACATTTCCATGCATTTAAGCGTTCAAACATAAAAATCAGATGTCCTTAAATATGTAGTGTATAGAAATACAGTAACAATGGAGACAATAAACAGGTGTGTCATAAATAATGGCTGAGAAATAAAGGATTCAGATAAATTATGATTGGACAGAAGTTAGCCAGGTTATCCAGGAGTTTTGTTATACTTAACAGAAATAAACCAGACTGGGCAAAATAAAAAGAACAGGGGTAAATATTTCTATGCAACTGAACAACTAGGACTAACATCAAACAAGGAAATGGTGGACCAAACCAAGATAAAGTTGACAATGACAGTACCCCCCTTATCAAGCAACAGCTTCTTACATCCTAGAAGAAAACAAAAATGTCCATCCTTTACTGTGGTTCAGTAGGAAGAGTAGTCGTCTTGAAATCAGAAGGGTTTGATTCCAGCTTCCTCCTGCCATATGTTGATGTGCCCCTGGGCAAGGCACTTAGCCTCAAGTTGCCTACCGATCTGCGTATGAATGTGTGAGCGTTAGTGAGTGCGATTGGGTGAATGTGGCTCTAGTGTAAAGCACTTTGAGTGGTCTGTATGACTGGAAAAGCGCTATATAAGTTCAGTCCATTTACCATCATGGATGAAGGTGTCTTGAAAGCAGAAATCTAGAGAAACAAATGTTCCTTTGCAGAGTGCTCCAAAGCGTGGCCATGGGTCTTCTAAAGGCAAGACAGTTCAAAAGGACGACCTGGTGGAATTCATCTGACAGCTGGAGAAGTATCTGGCTTGACCCTCTTGATGGCAAGAACTGCATCTGACTTAGGTGAATGATTCTTGATGACTGGTAGGGAGAAGGCAAACCTAAACCCTCTACCGATGATCCACATTGCCCTGTCTTTCAGTGTTTAACCCTTTCTCTCTCCTAGACATGGCGATTGACTGAGCTTTTACTCTGACTAACTCTATGTGCTCTCTTCAGACTCTAAACTTGAAAACTGGCTCAGAGTTTATCGTTGCTTCTTTCTAGGTGAAACAATAAAGGAGCTACATCCATTAAACACTTACTTTTCCCTTCCATAGAAAAGTACTCCTGGATCAGTGCTTCTTTGTTCTCTTTGTGATCTCTCGCTCGGTTCTCTCTAACCCCCAGTCGTGTCGTGGCAGATGGCCCGCTCACACTGAGCTTGGTTCTGGTTCTGCTGGAGGTTTCTTCCTGTTAAAAGGAGTTTTTCCTCTCCACTGTCGCTACATGCATGCTCAGTATGAGGAATTGCTGCGAAGTCAACGCCAGTGACTGTCCACTGTCTCTACATGCTCATCCAGGAGGAGTGAATGCTGCAAGTCACTGACTGGATGCAATCTGCTGGGTTTCCTTAGATAGACAAACTTTTTGATCCAATTGAATTTTAAAAATCTACCACCTTAAAAAAAAAAAATAACTGAATCTGACTGCACTGTTCAATGATTAATTAATTGTAATGCATGTACCTGACTTTTGTAAAGTGCCTCGAGACGACATGTGTTGTGAATTGGCGCTATATAAATAAACTGAATTGAATTGAATTGAATGCAGGTCGTTGCTTGGAGTCTTCCCCTTCCAGTTCAGGTGCCATCCCAGAGGCAGAATCTGGGCAAAGTGCTTTGGATCATAGGAAATCCTTGGGAATTCGACATTCACATTCTCTGAAGGGACACAGGATGAGTCCAGGTAAGTTGGTGTGAGACAAGCAGAGTCTGAGATGGTGCCACTGCATTGGAAGAGTCCTGGAAATATCCTGTGCATACAAATTCTGGCTAAGGTGTGGTGGCAATTGCAAAATATTGGGAAGGTGTGACTGCACAGGTAGAGTCCAGTTTGGAGAATGGTGCTGTGATACCAGCCAAGCTTAGAGAAGTTACTGTGGTGCAGGTGGAGCTGTATCAATACTGAGACTGTGGCTCTAAAACTGAAGTTCAAGTGAGGAACAGCGAATGAACTTTTAGACGTGAATTATGGTGTCACCATTCCCTGCAGGCATACAGATCTGTCAGGTTGAACCATTAGTGAAGAAGATCTGAGACAAAGGAGGGGCTGTGGTGTTCAGTGTAGGGTAATGCAGGACTCTGGCATGCAGTGTGCGAAGACATTTACCAGGAAAGCTGTTGATAAGGCATGGAACCAGAGTGAGAGGAAATTAAGGAAACAGCAATAAATAATGAAACCGGTGAACTTAAATACTGTGCAAGTGTGATAGAAACATGGAGACCAAGTGAGAACAACCAGAGGATCAGAGGGTCTTGCCCAAGGACACAACACAACAATTACATGATGATGTCTAGGATGTTTATGTTTTATGATCCAACAAATACCTTCAAACTGTCTGATGGACCTTCTTCTCTGGAATGCAAATTGTCTGAGTGTAGTGGATCCTGCTCCTCCTAGTTCTCCCAATTCTCATAGTTTCACCTGTTCCTGTCCTCACAGCCTCCTTCTCTGCGTTCATGAGTGTATTAAGGAACAATCTTTGCTCTGAAAGCAGGGGAGGTGCAGAGCTAAAAATAGAAAGTGGAAGTAAAGCTGGAGTGATTGCGCAGCTTTTGGGAGTGGAAGGATTGATGTGGGAATGTTAATTTTCCAGAGTGGCTTCACCTGGGAGAGAGCACAGATAACTGGTCAACAAGGACACGGTGTGTTAGGATGAGCGTGACAGAGAAACATGTCGATGGTGCTCAGGTGAACAGGACAGAGGAGGCTATTCTTAGAGATGTTTTTTCTGAAAAAATGTTCTGTTTGCTTCAAAGTTCTCCGGTTCAGTCCAGTATGAAAAGACATCATCAGATAATATTCACAGATCTCTGCAGATGGATCCACACCTCCATGAGCCTGCAGGGATAGGTTGATAAAATTCCCACTCATGTCACAGTCTGCTTGCTGTGATATTTTTGAGCTCAGTGTTCCTTATGTGCTCAGTTATTTATTCCTTTTATTATATAAAACATTTGGTGAGATCACGGTTATCGATTGTTTTTGTTTATTGAGCACTGATTTAGACACTGATGCCCCTTTTCCACCTAATTAACAGGTTTTTTAGCAGCTCCTCATCAGGCCAGTAAGAAGGCGTGAACAGACAAGAAGAAAAAATGTGTGGAGATGCCATTAAATTAAAGAGTCCTGTGGGTGCATCAATCATTTTGAAAGTTTAGATGAATATAATCTGATTTAGAGGAGGAATTTGGTTTAATCTTCACTAAAACTAAAACATTAAGCCTTTTTTCCTCCAAAGCTTTGGCAGACGGTCATGCTCTTCTCTCCTTAGAGCCAAAGACTTGTTTATCTTAAAGTGGAAATTATGGTCCTAACTGCTCTCCTTGTTCTCTGACATGAAGCAGTTTCAGGCTTGTGACCTGGACCTGCTGTAGATTTCCGCAGTGGTTTGGGTTCCAGTGAAAGCTGATGTGAAATGATGGAAATGTCCTCCAGCTTCAAACTGCAGCTCATGTTTTCACCTCTGAGATGGTTGGATTCATGTTTGCAGACAGAGAGCAAATCAAAACAAGGTTAGATTCTCCTCCTTGATAAAACTACAGGAACTGTGCTCTACATGCTAACGTGAGTCTGAGAATCTCATAAACTAATGGAAATATCAAAATGAATAAATTGAGATAAAAATAGGAAAATAATCAGCAGGCTGCCATCAGGATCCAGTGTTGTGATCATCAGTCAAAGCATCTGCCAGAGGGAAAAGTGCCTTTTGTTATGATGCTGTACGAAGGTCCTCTGATGGATCTAAAGTTGGAGAAATCTGTTTGATCATATTGTTGAATTTCAGGATGTTTTAGAGAGTTCATCTACAGCAGAACCCAAACAACAAATTACAGCTTCAGACTCTGAACATTTTATCTCCATCTTGAAGGTACATCAGCTCTGCTTTCTGTCCTTCTGAGACACATGAAGGGATACTGGATCTGCTGCCAAAATTTCTCAGCAGAGCTAGCTTCAAGTTATAAGTTCAGAGGCAGGGACCTGGGCCAGTGTCGGAATGTCCAGATGACACAAGAGCACAAGAGGGTGAAACGGGAAGACATGGCAGCCCTGGGAGGATACCTGGGTAACTAATGAGAGATTGGGTGTCCTCCTGTCCCTGAGTTATCCATTGAGGGTGTCCAGGTGGACCTACCTCATGTTCCTGTTTCAGGAGCTCCGCCGTGGGTTCCAATTCCCAGAGCCCCTTGGCCGGGCTTCAAGGATTCTGCATCGGCACCGCTAGCCTCCAGAACTCAGTGCCTCTGCAGGACGACCTTTGGGCCGTCTGCCTGAACTTTGGATTTTGTTTTGTTTTTGTTGCCCTCCCTCTGAGGCTCCCTCTGCTTGCCTGGTCCAGGTTGTTTTTTTTTGTTTTGTTCATGAACCAATGGGGGCGTCTGGTATCTGCCCTTGAGGGAGGGGTAATATCATGATCCACACTCATCTGTTTGTCATTTAGTTTTTTTCACCTCTGTCCCCTAGTGGTTGGGTTCTCCAATGCTGTGTCCTTGTCTCCTGTGTTTCCGCTAAGTTCATCATTTTCTATATTAAAATATATCAATCAACCATGAACCTGCTGATGTTGCTTTGGTCCTTCAGAAACTCAAAATGAGACAGGAAGTTAAAAGGAACATGTCAGCAGCTTGTCCTATTCTGAGTTTGTGTTCAGTCAATCACTTAACCTGGATGGCATTAAATTGACCTCTGGTGATAAAGTAAAAAACCTTGGTGTTATTTTTGACCAGGACATGTCATTTAAATCCCATATTAAACAGGTCTCTAGGATTTCCTTCTTTCATCTCCGGAACATTGCCAAAATTAGAAATATCCTGTCCAGGATTGATGCTGAAAAACTAGTCCATGCAGTTGTTACTTCAAGGCTGGACTATTGTAATTCTTTACTATCAGGATGTCCACAAAATGCAGTTAAAAGCCTTCAGCTGATTTAAATGCTGCAGCAAAAAGTTCTAATGAAAATTAAAAAGAGAGATCATATTTCTCCTTTTTAGCTTCCCTTCATTGGCTCCCTGTTAAATCCAGAATAGAATTTAAAAATTCTCCTCCTCACATATAAAGCCCTTAATGATTAGCTCCATCATACATCAGAGATCTGATTTTTCCATACGTTCCTAACAGGGCACTTCGTTCTCAGACTGCAGGTTACTGGTGGTTTTCCTAGAGTCTCTAGAAGTAGAATGGGAGGCAGATCCTTTAGTTATCAGGCTCCTCTCCTGTGGAACCAGCTCCCAGTTTTAGTCCGTGAGGCGGACACCCTGTCTACTTTTAAGGCTAGGCTTAAAACTTCCTTTTTGATAAAGCTTATAGTTAGAGTGGCTTAGATTATCCTGAGCTATCTCTGTAGTTATGCTGCTATAGGCTTAGGCTGATGGAGGACATAATGACCACTTTCAACCCTCTTCGCTGCATTCTCACACTACTCTACAATTTTGCATTATTCACTGTTATTTCAGCTTTTAACTTTGTTCTCTCTCTTTTCTCCCCAGAAGGGTACACCTGGCCTGACTCTGTGTCTACTGTGACACTTTTCTGGAGAGGGGCATCGTCCGAGCTTCTGCTGGCAACAACTTAATGCTCACCCCCTACCGATGATCCACATGGCCTGTCTTTCAGTGTTTAAAACCCCTTTCTCTCTCCTAGACATGGCGATTGACTGAGCTTTTACTCTAACTAACTCTCTGTGCCCCTTCAGACTCTAACCTTGAAAACTGGCTCAGAGTTTATCTGTTCTTTCTTCTAGGGGAAACGACTAAAGGAGCTACATCCATTAACATTTACGTTTCCTTCCATAGAAAGGGGCTCTGGGTCAGTGCTTCTTTTTTCTCTTTGTGTCTCTGCTCTGTTCTCTCTAACCCCCAGTCGGTCGTGGCAGATGGCCGCTCACACTGAGCCTGGTTCTGGTTCTGCTGTAGGTTTCTTCCTGTTAAAAAGGGAGTTTTTCCTCTCCACTGTCGCTACATGCATGCTCAGTATGAGGGATTGCTGCAAAGTCAATGCCAGTGACTGTCCACTGTTTACATGCTCATCCAGGAGGAGTGAATGCTGCAAGTCACTGACTGGATGCAATCTGCTGGGTTTCCTTAGACAGAAAAACTTTTTATCCAATTTGAATAAATAACTGAATCTGACTGCACTGTCAGAAAATAAAGAGGCTGTGGGATCATATAGATGTGATCCTGAGCGTCTCTCAACCATCTTATGGTTTCTTTAAAGTGTGAAGCTCCTCAGCTTCTATGTTTCTGCTATCTCCACCTAGAACCAGGATGCAATTATAAAGGCATTATCAAGGTGTTGGTCAGATGAATATATTCTAACACATCTTATTTTTTCATCTTATTTCTGGTCTGATCTAAACACATATGGGCCTCCAAAATCTCTGATATCAGCTCAGCTTCTCCTGCTACACCACGTAGTTCAGTAGATCAGTCTAAACATCTGAAGCCCGGTTTCACTTAATACAGCTTATTTATTGTGTGGATATACAGACCCAAAACCAGAAAAAATTGGTTCAAAGTCAATCTAAAACCAACTTAAATTAAATTATCCCAGTTTAACACAGAAGTGTAGGTGATTTGAAGATGGTGTAACACAGTTGAACAGCATTGAAATATCAAGATAAACTATTCAAATTCATATACAGGTAAAAAAAAAAAAAAAACAGTTAAGTAAAATCCAGTGTAAACTGATTTTAAACTGGTGTAAACTGGATTTAATCCAGTTTAAAAATAAAAGACAAATTCTACTTTCTGTTGAGATGTGTGATGGTTTGTGTGTGAAGGTGGGGCGTGATCTTCTACCTCTTTGTCTTTATATTTAACTTCCTGCTTGTTGGTGTGTATGTGTGTGTGTGCGTGTGTGTTTGAGAGAGAGAGAGAGAGAGAGAGAGAGATGCTGAATGAAGCGTACTTTCGTCTCCTGGGACGATCCTGATCGTTGCCATCTGTCAGTGACAACAAAGGATTGTGGGAGCACACATGAGCCTTGTGTGTGGGTGTGTGTGTGTGTGTGGATCATGTCACACTGAGTTCCTGTGCTCTATAATTAGTGGTAGAGTGAGAAGGTGCATCTGGTTAATTAAGACGCTGTGTTTGGTTCCCACCTCTGACGATTTGTGTTCGGCTTAAAGGGCTGGGAGTTACTGTTGACAGAACCGCTCACTGGACAGGTTCTCAGTGGGTCACCAACACAGCAAATCAATTGGAGGAACCAGAACTATCAATACTAACATCCACCTATTTAAAGACTAATACGTGTGTGTTTTAATAGTGTTAGGTTGCTGTGGTAGAAAAATCAGTTTTTACCAAGACAGAGACCGATGATTGTCACTCAGAATCAGCTTTATTAGAATCTTGCAAGAGAGAAGGATTTTTTACAGCATTGGAGATGCGCTCAGTAGTGCTGCCAAATCTTCAGACTAGACAAAGCAAAGGTTCTCCTTATAAGCTACAAAACTTTCAAGGTAACTCTCAGAAAACCCAGAGAGCCGAGGTCCCCAGACATAATCTTAACAGGGGCAGACATATTATCTACACAGCTGCAAGGAGAAGGCTGAGAAACCATTACTCTAAGACTATATAAGAGAAAAATAGAACAACACTGATGGGTTTAATACTTTGTCATTTCCTGTAGAGTATCAAGGAGCAAATCAAGAAAGGCACTAAAATTTCAAAACAATACCCTCTTTGATTAAATGAAACTAGTTTCATATTTATAAAACACCAAAAAATTTTTTATGAATGACATGAAGGAAAGTAAAGGGGAATGAATTTAAAAATATGAATTGATTGTAATAAAATGAATAATAAAAACGAATCAAAAATTTATTATATGAAATAAGTAGTAATAAAAATTGACTAAATAATATAAAATGAATAATGAAACAAACTAAACACTACAACAAATCTACTATAACTGTCATCCTCTTTGTTGGAAACAATTTGTCATTCTGATGGAAACAAAACATCTCTTCAATCAACAACCTTTTAAGGAATGATCAGATAAAATGAATACACAAATAATATAAAGAATTCAAACACTCAAAAAAATTAAATGAAGAAAATACAGTAGAATATATTAGTACACCAATATACTAGCAAAATTAAATCATGAGTTATCATCTACCCTGTGTGTGTTCGGTACACATCTACATCATTAGAATTAGGAGGATTATCAGTAAATTTATTAGAAAGCATCATTATCATGAGAGTCACTTTCAGACTCATCAGAGCAATCCAAGGGGTCCCCTTCACCTGTGAGGAGGGGCATCTGATATGACCTAGAGGTAATCAATCTATTAATTAGAGTACGCAGGCAAGGCAAAGCAAATGATGATACCTGCGAAGGTGGCAAAAGAAATCATACCTACTATAATAAAACCCTTCCATTTACCAAAGGTAGCGAAAAACCAATCAGACAAAAATCAGGGCCCTGTTATTTGGAATAAAAGTACAAAATAAAGGACCAAAAAACATGGTCCCCAAACATTCCCTTTTTTCACCAACGCCTTTTTAAAGTCATTCTAGTTTGCCAAGACATAAGAAAACGGAGGAAATGGTCAGATACGCCGACCATTACATCTCTGGTGATGTTTGCTAAGGGGCGCATATTGTAGTGGGAAAAATTAATGCGATCAACGTTTTTTTTAGGAGTGATCCAAAAAATATTGATTCAAACCCTTTGACTACAGGATTGGCAAATTTAATCTCATACATCACGTGGGAGAGCAGGGTAGTGAAAAGTTGTGGTCTGGCTGATGAACAGGCAATACACTCTGTCATGTATTGCTTTTAGCGTAAATGTTTTTTCATTAACCAGGTGTTTCTGTCAAAAAACCCAGTTTCAACCTGCAATATGACTTCAGGTGATGAGAATTTAAGTAAGGGGGACCAATGCTTGAGGGGGTGTGGTTTGGGGCTAGGGAAGGGTTTAACACCAGTAATATCTAGAACTCATCAGGAGGTTTAGGTGATCCACAAACTGAATCTGAAACAATCCCAGGGGTTTTTCCAGAGACATCAGCTCCTGAAACCAAACAAGTTCATTAAGTTCTGCATGATTAACAGTAGGCAGGGATTCTTCCACATTTTTCTGACAGTTATTACCAGTTGACTATATCTAGTGGTGTCCGTTCGTTGGGGGGACTTGTTCTAATCAAAAGATGTGTTGCCGCAGGCCTGTGGAATATAGTTAGAGTTCGGGGTTGACAGAACATTTTTGGGTTTGAATTCCAGTACAATAAGTCCAGTCCGGACACCATTTTCCAATTGCTAGCCCCCAGGTGAGCGGACACAAATGTACACATCTGCATTCTGAAAACCAAAATGTCATAAAACCCCTTTGGGGGACCACGTCCCAAGGTCAACCTTGCTGCCACTGTGGATTTTTTAGGGTTTTCCTTTACGGTTACCTGTCTCAGTTGTTTGATGTGGAGACAGCTCTGTCAGACCTGATGAACTTTGAAAAAAAAAAACATGGAAAGAAAAAACCAACATAACATAACAATGATGAAGGCAGAGAACAAACATGCAAAAAGTCCCATCTTCTGTACATCTTCAATTTGGGGGACTTGAGGGGGATAAAAGACATTTCTTCTCATCCGTGATCTTATTTAAAGCAAACGTTTACGCCCCAAAAGGGATTATTATGCCCATTGTAAAAAAAAGTGTTTTTACCCACCTCTTCAATCACTTTAGTGATCAGCTTACAGTTCTTTGGCTTGTGGGGGGCCGCTGTCCCCTTCATGGGGGATCTCTTTTCTTTATATCCTGTGATGGGGGAAACAGGCCTAGTGCTCTAGCCGTTGGCTGGGGCGACGTCCCTCAGGAGTGGAGTCATCTGGTGGATTAGGAAGCCGTCTGCGGTAAGCAGCCACTGTTGGAGCCCCAGCAAAAACCTTGGGAAAGGGACTCTGTTTGCGTTTGGACCTTCAATGTCTCTTCCTTGGCTGGTCAATAACCCTTGCTGCAGTTTGGTGTAATCTGACTGCATCCTGCTAATGGCAGGGCAGCTCCACCTGGAGAGAAGGCTCGATATACGGTTGCAGACAAAATTCTACAGTAATAGCTGTTTTTAGTGGCCTCAACAGCTCTAGAATAAAAAACTATTTTGTGTTTCATTGCACCCAAAAAAAAATGAAACTTATGTCTAACCTTATTTTGCATGAACTTCAAATGCAGTGGTTCATTTTGTACATTAATATAAAGGTCTATTTTACCTATTAGACTGTTATTTATAATAGCGTTAGCTTCAGTTTGGTGGTGATGTGGCATTTTTTCTTTAAATTTTTTTGAAGTCATGCATTAAAATTTAAAAACCTAGTTAGAACCACATAGGATTGATGTATTAAAAAATTAATAGCTTTTTTAGCTCTATGTTTTATCCATTTACATCATTAGAATTATTAATTAAGAATGAATTAATTTATCATCATGTATTTCAAATGAATTAATATTAATTAAATTGGTCTTGAGAGTTCACCACTGAATTACTTAAATACATTTAGGAAAAAACAACCTGGTTGTTTCTATTTTCAGTCACCTCAGTTTTAACAATAAAACATTAAATGTTATGAAGTTATTTTAATGTTTCAATTATAAATGAGTCACATCATCTTGATTTTTCTTGGTTTTAAAAGAGTAAATTTAAATCATGCAGGTTTAATGCATAAATCCTACCAATTGAAATAATCATTAATTATAGTATAGGATCATGACTGGTTTTTTATAAAATATATTCCCTTTTTTGTGGCATATATTGAACTTTCAGCTAGTTTTAAATTTATTGGAACAGGATAAAATTTTTCAGTCCATTAAATCCCCAATGTTTGCAAGCAAAGCTAATTATTTGAAGAAGTTTAAACTATTTCATTAACATTTTAATTATAAACACATGAATCTAAATTTCATGCTTTATCCTTAATCATTTTATAAACATGCATTTTAACGCCATTATCACAACAAGCCCCCTTTATTATTCTCACTTTTCTTTCAAACAGTGTTGAACTCAGGAAGGGAGGGGTGAGCGTTTCCATGGAAGTTAAGGTGTGTTCAAACCTGGTAGGTGGGCGGAGCCAGGCGGAACCAACCTCTGATAGGCTGTCTGTAGGTGGGCTGTGGGCGGTCCCCACGGTTCTGTCCTTCCAACCCATTTTAGTGGACCTTAGACTGCAGAACTGTTAACATCAACTTACATCAAAAACACGCTGCTTCTTAGGAGTTCAATTCAATTCAATTCAATTCAGTTTATTTATATAGCGCCAATTCACAACACATGTCATTTCAAGGCACTTCAGAAAAGTCAGGTACACTTCAATTAATTGGAATGTATGAACCTGACTTTTGTGAAGTGCCTTGAGACGACATCTGTTGTGAATTGGCGCTATATAAATAAACTGAATTGAATTGAATTAGCCCTGGCTCCAAAACAACCTTCCGCCTCAGTCTGTTTTCCCCAGAGTAGAAACCTAATTTGAGTATTAATAGATTTCAAAGCCAGAACCCATCATTGGCTTAGATCTTTTATTTAATAAGTGTAGTATTTTTTTTTTTTTTTATTTTATTTGAATGTACTCTGTTCAGTTAAATGGCATACCTTTAACCTTTATTGATTTATTTAAATTTTCTTCACTGACCCACAATCTATGGCTCATGGGCCTCAGGTGTCCAGGAACCACAGGTTGAGGACCACTGCTTTAAACACTGATGCCAGCTTTCTGCAGAGATTAAAGAAAATGGATTAAATACCTTAAATATTTTCAGACTAAAGGGTTTATTATTTCTCACATCAACAATAACAGATTTAGGAGTTTTAATCACTAGTTCACAGCTCTAAATTAGCCCCACTTGGTGCGTTGTGGTCCATATTTTCTCAAGTGTTTCTCCCTTGGGAGGAGGAGGTGATCCCTTAGAACTGAACTGCTGTCCCATACTTGACAGCCCTGCCACACCCTTTACTTACTGGTAAATGGGGGAATATTCCTTTAAAACCTACAGACGTCTCCACAAGAGTTTAGAGCTTTCTGGCACCCTAATCGCCTTCCCCCTAACTTACTGGTTAGGGGAGCCTCACTCGACCATACAGGGAGGGGTCTCTACTGGTGAATTACTGTTCACCCGTGCGCAGCGTGGCATCAACCGCGCCAGCGAGGTCCGTACACCTCGCTCCTGGTCCAAGGCGGGAAAAATCCCAGATCCCCTTTGTCCCCAGTAGAAAACTGTTAGTTTTAACCTTTTAGTTAAAATTTAAGAAGTCCTTATTATCATTAACCCTTTTATTATTTTCTCTATTTCTGCTCTTTTTTTTACAATTTAATCTATAGGCCTTTGGTTATAATTATCAAACTATTAAGCAAATTAATATTGATGATCATTAATTAAATTATGCTGATTCATTGTTTCTCACCGTCTCTGGAAGAAAAAAAAGTGGTTCTTTTGGATTTCAGTGCTGATTCTCCAAGAACACCGAGTCAGCAGTCCTCCACCCCTTAACACTAAAAGGGTTTGAGGCAGGGAAGCTCTTCCCAGGTTGATCAGACACTCCTGCCGATGTCCTTGGAAGAACCCAGTCAAGGAATCCCATCCTCGTCGCCATTTGTTGTAGAAAAATTAGTTTTTACCAAGACAGAGACCGATGATTGTCACTCATGAGACCCAGAGAGACGAGGTCCCAGACATAATCTCAACAGTGTGGCATACATATTATCTCACACAGGTGCAAAGAGAAGGCTGAGAAATCATTACTCTAAGACTATATAAGAGAAGAGTGGAACAACCCTGAGGGGTTCTAATACTTTTGTCAGTTCCTGTAGAGTATCAAGGAGCAACTCAAGCAAGGCACTAAAAATGTCCATAACAGTTGCTTTCCAAGCAGAGCTGCCTGGTTGCTTCAAAAGAGCAGAGTTTGTTTCTTCGGGTAGTCCGCTTCATTTGGGCAGAAGTGATTTGTGTGATCCGGAACGGTTTGACGTGTCTCTCTGCAGCAGTGTAATTCAATTCAATTCAGTTTATCCATCGAGCACCAATTCACAACATGACGTCTCAAGACACTTAACAAAAAAAGAGTCAATTCAACCCAATAATACACACACAGATTTTGAACATGGACACTGTCTCAATGGTTTAACTGGTGGGTAGCAGTACAGAAGCTGCAGAGAGGAGTGTTAAACTACGACCCTGCTTCCTGGTCTGAACCCTGGGTAGTCAGTTTTGGAGAACTAATAAATTCGGCCAGATTCCTAGAAAGAAGAGCTGCTCCATCCAAAGTGGGATGGATGCCGTCTCTCCGGATCAGACCAGGTTTTCCCCAAAATGATAGCCGATTAGATTAGTTCCCTTAATAAATGAGCTCATCATTAGCTTTTTGTTTTTACTCAGATTATCTTTGTTATTAACGTGTCATCGATGAGCTTAAATATTTAGGTGTGACAAACAACAGAAAAAGAAGAAATCTGTAGGGGGGTAAACACTTTTTTCATTGCTCAGTCCAGACCAGGTGGCCTGTCTCTTCTCCAACATTTGGACCCTGTCTGGCCAATGTTACGATCCAGTTCTGTAACTGAGACATGAGGGGAACTTTGAAGAACCTTGGAGGGTTGTTTGTGACATAACAAAGGAACCCAGATGGGAGAGTTTTCTTATCTGCAGAAAGACCTCTGCAGTTCTGTTCGGACCCTGGTACCTGCTTATTAGTTCTGCTCATCCTGTTCAGTCCCTTGACTGTAAATGATATTATCGCCTCTATTTTGGTCCAGACTCCTAAAATAGACTGAAATCTAAAAGGAGCTGCAGACTAAAAACAGATCAGTGCGCAGTGACGTCTTTAAATAAAGCTGAGAGCTCCAGATCTGCTGAGAGGTGGAACATTCTGCTCTGATCTTCAGCATTTTGCTGAGTTATGATTCTGTTCTCAAAGGTTTAAAGAGACGTCACTGACCTGTCCCTCAGGTATTATTGTCCTCAGCTCTACAGGAAGGATGCACAACTATGTGGTTTAAGCAGATCATTAAAACTGTTCTGTTAGCATGAAAATACAGAGAAATCTTCCCTTTGCTTTAGATTTGTAGAGAAGATTTTTCCGAAGGTCAGTCTGATGGTTTATTGCCTCTTCATGGGACCAAAGTTACTATAAAAGTTCTGTTTGGAAGTTCAGATCAGCTCATGTCACAAAAGAATTGTGATTTAGTTCATTCTTAGGTTTAACCAAAACATGTCTGCAATCAAAGATGCAGAAGCATTTATAATGTTGTGCTTCAGGTCCTGAACCATCTAAAAACTTGTGGGTTGCCAAGAAGTTCCTATTGAAGAAAAAGTTCAATTCGGAGTCTCAAAATAGTTTGGATAATAATAACTGGGAGGAGATGGAATGCTGCCTTCTGGTTGGGGACCAGTCTTTCCATCAAGTCGCACAGTTCCAGACTCCTGGAGTTCCTGAGTGATGGCAGGATGAGCAAGAGATGGTGATATGGACCAGAACTTCATCTACAGTATTGAGGAGTTGCTCTGATCTGTGGTGGTAAAGAAGGTGCTGAGCTGAAGAGTGAAGATCTGAATTCATTGCTTCTTCTATGTTTCAACTCTTACCTATGGTCCTGAGATCTGGATCATGACTGAAAAAAACAGATCCTGGTGAATAAGGTTCATCTGTAGGGTGGCTGGGTCATTGCTCAGAGATAAGGAGAGGAGCTCTATCATCTAGCAGGAGTTCAGAGTTTAGCTGCTCCTCCTCCATGATGAAAGAAGCTATCTTAACAGAATGAATCCTGGACACCTCCTGTTGGACCTGATCCAGAAAACCTTAGACAATCTCCCATCTGAACCGATAATGCCTTGGGACCTCCAGTCCTTCACCCAAGAAAGGAGCACGCTGTCTTCATTTAAGAGACCCAAGAAGTTCCTACAGTCAGAAAACAGTAGAACCTCGAGCATTCAGTGAATTGTTGTCTATCTGATAATCTCTGCTGAAGCTCCCAGAGGAGGTTTCATCTGCAGTTTAATTCAGTGTCATGAACGCATGAAAATAAGAAGAGGAACCCTGCAGAGTGCAGCATCTTCACATTCAGATTTGAACCTGAATGTAATTAATTGATGCTCGGGGGTCCTGAGCTGCTGAATAAATCAGCATCCTCATTGTTGGGAGTCCTCAGTGACTCAGAGCTGTACAGACGCAGGAACCTCCTAATATCACAGTTATTTCACTGTCACATTGATTTATATCATGTCAGGTCAACACAAACGGATCAGAACCAGGTTGCCCCCTGCATCTTTGTTTGAAGTCATTAGATGTTCCTGAACCCAAATCCTTATTCTGACCCTGCAGCCTGATGAGCCACAGAACATTTCAACACCAGGAGCTCCACACATGTATTCTCAGCTGGAGCAGATGTTCTCTGCATGAGGTCAATGTCAGGGTTAGTGAATCTTCTCACTGTGCCGGGTCAGAGGAGTCTTCGTGAACAAGACATGGATCACATTCTGGCTCAGCTACAGGGAGCTGGACACATGCTTATCTCACCCTGCAGGGAGTCCTGACACAGAGTGTGGCTCAGCCCTTGAGTTTAGGAGGCTTTTCCTGTTCCTGTTCGAATGGGACGGTCCTGTGCTGAAAACAGTGAAAAATCAGCCAAAGTCCAAAGAAAAAGGCTGATCTTCTAGCGTTGAAGCTAATGTACTTTTTTTTACATTGATCCTCATTTGCTGGCTTACTGACTTCTTAACAGTTTGGTCTGAACTGGTGAAGGTAAACAGGGTTCTTTTTTCTTCTACTGGGGCTCCCCTGGGCTGTGTCTTGTCACCTCTCCTTTTCACCTTGTACACTGACGACTGTCGCAGTCAACATCCCAGATATAGATGTATATCTGGGGATGTTGACTGCGACATCATACATACTTTCAGATACATATCTTAAGATTCGCTGACGACACATGTATTATATCCCTCGTCAGCAGTGATGACCCTGAAATCAGGACGGGGTCAGGGAGTTCACTGACTGGTGTGAGTCCTCATTTTTAAAGATTAACGTCTCAAAAACAAAAGAGACAGTAATAGACTTAAAGAGCAACTGTATTGTACTACAACCAGTGATAGTTTCAGTTATAAAAGTCAAAGTTACAAACAGCTACAAGTACCTGGGAACAGTAACTGCTGACAGGCTGACTTTTGAACCCCATGTGGACCTAGTATGCAGAAAGGCTAATCAGAGGATGATTTTATATCGAAAGCTTTGTTATTGTAATGTTCTGTTCGTGTTATGTTGAGTCTGATCTCACTTTTAATATTGTCTTTTGGTTTGGACCTTCAACTGCCAAAGATATCAATAGACTTAAGAATATCACTGAATTATGTACAGAAATTGCTGGAATAAACCTTAGTAACCGCACTCGCCTGGACAAGACTAGTTCAACTCTAAGAGTAAAGCAGATGTTGGTGCAACAGGATCACCTCCTTAATGAGTTCCAGTTGCTTCCTTCTGGATGCAGGTACCTCTTCCCAGGTGTAGGACAAATACATTTATAAAATCTTTTGTTCCTGCAGTTCTAACATTTCTTATTGATCTTCTCCAATGGCCTGAGTTGAAGACAGGTTTTCTGTCTTGTATGGTGTGGTGTTCTGTCAGACTGACTGTGTTTTATATCTACTCTGCTGCACAACAATTGCCCCCTTTGGGGATAATAAAGATAATGATTGATTGACCTTCAGAACATGGTCCTGGACCAGATGTTCTGGGTTTGTTATGTTTCAGCTTTCTGTCCTCTCTACCCCGAGTGGGGGTGTTGGAGTCAGGGTTCTTCTTCTCCTCCTCCTCCTCACCGAGATCGTCTGCTCTGTTGGATCCAAGTCATTAATTAAACAGGGATCAGGACTACCAGTGAACCTCTGAACCCATCAACCTGCACATTTGATGCTGTAGTCTGAGAGAGAAAGTTAAACTGAGCTGTGAGGCTGAGAACTTCCAGACAGGTTGGCATCACAGTTAGTGAGTTCACAGCTTTAACAGAAACGTCCTGCAACATCCTGAAATGTCATCAACTTTTATCAGATTTAGATTAATTTTACAGGAATATCGTGTTGTTCCTGTTAACATTTCATCTGGTGCAACTCAGAAACCTTTCACACTAAAGAACCTGGAACCAAAGCTTCAGTTCTTCAGCAGACATCCCATCACCGCTGAAGAGGACACTTACAGGGTGCTTCCTTAACCTGACCGTCTAGTTCTTGGTACTTATAGGTTGCCTTACCAAAACGTTCCCGACTCATTAGTGCTGCCAATATGCATCAATCTAAATTATGTGAGATGAACAATTAGACTAAATACTCTGTACTACATCACACAGTATAACATGTCCAGGTCCTCAGCAATACCCTGAAGTTCCCCTGTGAGTACCAGGAGAGTAGGTAAGGGAGCATTTACACTGCTGCTCTGGTCCAAGAATCGGTCCAGAGATTAGTCCAGGGATCGGTCCAAGGTTCGGCAAAGTTAGAAAATTGACACCTTCTGTTGGACGGTTTGCTTTCACACAGAGAGTTTTTAGACAACACAGAACCAAACATGGTTTCAGTTATAGTCATGTACTGATGAGAGGGGGTCTGGTTCCTCTGGAGACTGGTAGACCTTTCTGTGGGCTTTGGGCCAGTGTGGATGCAGCTGGTCTGATGAAGATGTTTGAATTCTCTTTAATAACTGAAATCAGAAAAGAGCAATCATAACATGAGTAAAGCGTTAGGGTTAAACCATGTGACTTTGTCTCCTGCAGTCCTCTGTCCTCCATCATCGATCATGAGCAGACAGAACAATCTGACTCCAATTGCAGCAGCTGAACCAGAACCAGTTATTATTGTCAGCAGAACTGAATGAACCTGCTGCCATCTGTCTTCATCAGACTGCTTGTCTTCAGGTTCTCCTCAGCATCAGCTCTTCTAAATGAGGACACAGAACATGTGCACCAAACCTCTGATGGTACAAACCATATTTTAGTTTAGAGCAAGTTCCTCTTCTTCAGCTGCAGAACAAAACAGACCTTCAGCATCTCATTCCTGTTTCCTGTCTGAGGCTGAAGAGCTGTTCTGAAACACAGAAGCTGGAATGGACCCTCGACTAAATACTCTGCAGTACATCTGCCTTGTCTTCTTCATCCCTCGCAGACCTCGTGTGTACCATTAACACCAAAGTGAATAAAAGGACCTGTTCCTGCCTGAAGTCATGATGATCCAGAGTCATCAGCAGTTCTCAGAAGACTAACTGCCAGTTAGTAACGTTGATGAATCCAGATTCCAACTTTTCCTCTTATGCAGGTTGTCCCAAACACCAGGAGCTGCTTTGTGTTTCATCGTACATCAGAGAGCAGCCTCCAGGAAGCTGCAGCAGAAGTTCTTTCAGGCCACAAGTCAAAGGTTTATCTCCTCCAACACTGATGCTTGCAGCTCCAGATTGCATGTCGCTCCCTGTTCAGCCTCCTCCTACATTTCTCTAATTCAGTTGGAGAGAGAAATATGATGGTGATGTTAGAGACACCCTCACACACTCCCAACAAGAGGAGTCCTCATTCGATGGGCCACGAAGAGCTACTGAGAACATCAGTTCTCCAGTTGCTGATGCTCAGACTGGATGAAGGTGATGAGTTTTCAGCTCTTCCTTCAGTCACAAAATGACAGGAGGAGATTCATCAGAGCAGACAGGCCCAATAATAAAGTCTAATTGATGTGTTTTCCCTTTAGATGAATGAGAAGGAAGCTGCCATCCATCATCATCATCATCCATCCATCTCTGACAGCTGTTCATCTCTCAGCATCTGCTTGCTCATCAAACCGTCACTCTGTCTTTCTCAGACAGAAGTCCAGCTGTAAAATTGCACTAAATGAGCTGCATAAATCTGACTGTGCAGAGCGCCACCTGCAGGTTTAACATCTGGTTGAAAACTCTGCAGCTTGTTTCCTTCAGCTCCATCATCTTCTCTATCATGTTTAATCATGTGACCTGTGAAGCATCTACTGATAGCATGATTCCATCCATCCATCCATCATGTTCTCAGTATTACCTCTAAGAGGTAAGGTCTCAGAGGTAACAGATCCAGAAGGACTCCACCTCCCCTGATTAACACTCTCCAGCTTCTCCTGGAGGATCCCATGGTAGACTCCAGAGAGTTCTGGGTCCGACCCAGGACCTCCTTCCAACAGGACCTGACTGGACGACCTCCGAAAAGGGCTGTACCTTCTGTGGTGGTTTATGTTAAAGATTAAAACAAAGTCTTTGCCAGTGTTAGATATGTTTTAAAAGCCATATATGTTATGATTTGGGGGTGTCTGGTTTTTGGTTGCAGGTTTTTCCTCTTATGTTTCTCACAGTTGAGTTTTGAAACCTGCTTCTTTTTATTACTTTAGAGGTGGTGCTATGTTTTAGTTTCTTCTGATTGTTGTATTCTGTTCATATTGCTTTCTGGATTATGTTCTGTTATTGCTATGTTTCTTAGGTTTGATTATGTCCGGGTAGTATTTAGTTCCTGCCATGCTTTGATTTCACTCTCTGTCTCTGTTAATCAATCAGCTTCATTTACACCCTCATCCTGTTCATTCTTCACGGAAACATCATCTCTTTTCATGTTATGTCCCTCTTATGCCAAGCCTGTCTTGCCTGTTTTTGCCACCACCTGCTGAACTGAGTTTTATTTATTAAATCATTTACTCACCACCTATGCTTCCTGCCCGTCTGCATTCGAAAGTTATTCTCATAACGAGAACCCAAAAGCAGGACAAAACAAGCAGCTGGATGCAAGCTAGCAGAGTTTATACAATTATACACTGAGACCAAGTGGAAACCTGTGGAAGTTTTCCTTGGCTGCTGATCTGAGACATTCAGATGTTCTGAGATGCTGGACATGCAGAAAAACATTCACCTCAGCTGAACTTACATTTCTTATCACGTTCTCTTCTCCCAGCATCCTAAAACGTGATCCTAGCAGGGGGTGAGATGATGGTGCAGGTACTAAAAATAAACCAGAAGTTCTCAAGTGTCCTACAGAGAAGGACACTTGAGGCCACAGACAGATGAAGATTGATGTGGAGGACAAGGGTATGTCCTGAACTTCAACACAGAGAGGAGACTCAGTAAAAACCCACAGAAAGCAGTTTGGATGAAGATTAGTTCACTTTAACCTAAAACTGACGAGAAGATCTTCCAACATGTCAGGATTTAGCTCCCTGGGACTGGGTTCATATCAGCGTTTTGAGTCTTGTCCTGACAGCTTGGTTCTGTTTTGTTTCCTTACTAGTTCTAGTTGTTTGGGTCACTGTCTCATTTCTAGAAACCAGAGGTTGGTCATTCCAGCAAGCTGCATGGTTCAGTTGCATCACACCTGATTCAAATCTGCTCTAACCTCTGGTTTGGGTTCTCAGAACCAGGTTTGGTTTTGAAAATCCAACATTTTTGTGCAGTTGCCACAAAAAGCCTCTACAGGAAGGTGCCCTGGAGACATCCTGGTCTGATGACCTCAGCAGATGATGGAGCTCCTCTACTTATCTCCAAGACAGAGCCCAGACATCTAACGGAGGAAGCTCCCTGCATCCAGGATCTGGTTCTTTAACCCATGGTCCGCATCAGGACCTGAGGTGAAAGTTAGAACATAGATGGAGCCTAAAACTTTTAGCACTTTTTTAGCTAGAACATCAGAAGAGTGAACACCAATTCCACAGTCAAAAAGTCTTTCTATCACCCTGTGGCTTCTGTGTAGATGATCTCTGAAGAAAATTCAGATGACTGAAGTTTTTGTTTCCTGCTTATTCTTCCCTGCATAGAACCAAACCTTCTGGGTTTCTGTTCTGGTGCCACAGCTACTCAGAGCCCTCAATGGACCATCATGAGGTCAGAAAAGCTGGACCTCCTGGTACTTTGAATAAGTTTTGACGTGTTAAATCCTGTCTCCCCATCAGTCCTGGAGATCAGAGAGAAGACAAGGTCTACCGAGGAAAGCCCATCAGAAAATTGCTGTTGAAGCATCAGATTCATCTCAGATGGTGTTCTGGACTGGAGACTTTCATCTTTTCAAGGCAACCTGATTTTCAGACTGGTCCTCTTCCTAATTAAAAGCTGAAAGACCTTCTGAGAGCATCAGGTCCAGGTTTCAGATTCACCAGGTTGGAGAAGACAGTCTATGACATTTATTTTCTATCCTTAGAAAGTTTCTCATTGTAATGCTGCTGGTCTGTGCAGGTTGCTAGTTTGAGTCCAGGTCCTTTTCCTTGCTATGCGTGTGACTTTAGTTGAGTTTAATTTGATTTTGTGTTAGTATATTTTAAAGATGTCGGGTTTTGTCGTTTTCCTGTTGTTCTGTAGGCCGTGTTTCATTTAATCAGCTCACCTGTCCTCCAGCCCAGCAATCACCCTCCTTGTATTAATACTCCAGATCCTTGTCAGATCCTCCTGCTGCTCCCCCTGTGTTCAGCCTGCCTCCGTAACTCCTGTCTGTCTGCTTTGCCTCGCTCCCTGTAGCCGTTTGGATGCTCAGTTTTGCTTTATTAAGTATTTTCCTCACCTTTGTCCAGCCTGTGTTTGGGTCCTGACAGCTCCTTAGCCTCTGCTGAGACCTGATCATTTGCTGCATCTCCTGCTCCATCCTTAGAAACAGGATGCCAGGATAGCTGAACTCATCTGTGTTTATCAGCACAAATCCAGACCTTTGGTCCCAGTTAAAGTGGAATTAAATGACGTTTGGTTGCATTGAAGTAAAAATACCTTCAGACATGTTGTCATGCTGCAGGTTCTTTTTTTACTCCTGTCACATGATCTGAACCTTCGCTGATGTGCTCTAAAATATCCGCTGGAATCTGTGAAACAAATTATTTCAGTCTCTCCTGGCCTCGGCTCTGCATCTCTAAAGATAGAAACCACTCCGTCCTGCTGACTGGGTCTCGGTTTCATTCAGATTTAATAAAACGCTCGGTTTATGACAGCCTCTGTCATCCCACCTGTCCACATCACCTGACCTCCTCACTCACCTGTGCAGCTGCTCTTCCTGTAATTACAGTGCTCCTGCCTGCAGCTCCGAGCATGGAGGAACGCATGCCGCTGTTTGTCAGGGAAAAGATACGAGGCGTAGGGGGAATTAAACCGTGTCTTAATCTTCTTCTTACATGTCGTCTTCATCTTCTTATGTGCTGGACGGATTCATGAATATGAATGTTCTGCCTGGCTGCAGTTCAGCAAAGACAAAGGAGGGTTTTTCCAGGCGGATTATTTGGATATTTCTGTCTGCTCTTCCACAACAATGCTCAGCTGCATCTCTGGTTAGTTGAGTTCCTCCTGATGATGATTCGTCTCATCACTCCAATCATCATCTTCATCAGTCCTGTGTTTAAGAAGCCCTCAGCCATCTCTCATACATCTCACACCTGAAAGAATAAAATGTTTCTGTCTGAGTCCAAAAACTCTTTGTTTCTCTGATTGATTCATGTTTACAGTTTAGGGAGAAACTACTTTGAGTCGAGATGAAAAACGAGAAAAGAAGCAGAGAAACAAAGAGAGAAAAGGAAACAACTGCAGGAAAAACGAGAGGCATTAATGAGGACTCAGTTCCCTGTTCCAGTAAACACTTCACATGATGGTTGCTGTGAATGTTTGATGTACTGCTGGAAACACTCACATGAGTCATTCTTCAGGGTATGATTCAAAGGTCTTTCAGTTAGTTTACATCTGAAGTAGCTTCAAGCACTGATAAGGCAAACAAAGGATGTTTAAATAGGACCGTTTCAGCAACATAATGCAGTGAGACAAAAATCCTCTCCAACAGATATATCTCTCCACTGAGTCCTGGGTCTGCCCTGAGGTCTTCTCCCACTGGGACATTTCCCAAACACCTCCACAGGAAGGCATCCAGAAGACCTCCTCCCCTCCAGGTACCCAAAACACCTCCACTGGCTCCTTTCCATGAGGAGAAGCAGTAACTCTGAGCTTCTCATCCTGTCCAGCTTTGCTGTGGAGGCTTGTTTCAGCAGCTTGGACTCTCAGTTTTAGGACCACAGGTGAGGTGGACCACAAATCACCTGGTAACTTGAAGGATTCCCCTTTTCAGACCTTTTGAAAACCTGGTACAACTCCACACCACAGACCATGCCTAAATATATCTCAGTCTCCTGTTCTGCTCCTACTCTGTCACATCACACAACTGACCTTAACCGACCTCTCTGAACCTTCCTCAGGTTTGTGTCCTCAGCTGTTTGTCCTGTCTGTCCCAGTGATGGACTGTGATGCTGATGAGATGTTTAGCTAAGATCACATGCTAGACTTTGTTCCCTGTGTGTAATCAGGTCTGAACTTTCCTTGAACCCTAGGAAAAGACTTGTATCTGTCACTTCTAGGTCTAGACTGTATCACAGGTAACCGTGTGAACATCTGTGGTCTTCAGCTATCTGGTTCTTCCCTGTGTTTGGGTCTCTCAATTCAATTTTATTTACATAGCGCCATTTCACAACACATATCTCAAGGCCCTTTACAAAGTCAATTCAATCAATCATACAGATTTCAAGTGAAATTCCAATTACTCCTGTCAGATTTAGTTATTCAAATTGGTTAAAAGTTTATCTAAAGAAACCCAGCAGATTACATCCAGTCAGTGACTTGCAGCATTCACTCCTCCTGGATGAGCATGTAGAGACAGTGGACAGTCACTGGCGTTGACTTTGCAGCAATCCCTCATACTGAGCATGCATGTAGCGACAGTGGAGAGGAAAAACTCCCTTTTAACAGGAAGAAACCTCCAGCAGAACCAGAACCAGGCTCAGTGTGAGTGGCCATCTGCCACGACCGACTGGGGGTTAGAGAGAACAGGGCAAAGACACAAAGAGAACAAAGAAGCACTGATCCAGGAGTACTTTCTATGGGAAGGTGTCATATTGTTTTTAACCGAGTTGACCCATATGCAGAAAGCAATCCAGGAGACAGAGTTTTATGGTAAAGTGTTTATATACAGAGTAGTGAAATGTGCTGGGGAACTGGAACCGGGAAACCAACTGTAAAATAAACAGGATGGTGAGTAGGGAATACTTTAGGGTCAATACTTAAAGAATAATAATTCAGCCTTACTGGGTTGGTGATGATATCCGCCAGAGGGTGGTGCAGAGAGACCAAATAGTTGTTTACCCCCTGAGACGGAAAATGGCGGATAATGGTGTGCCAGGATGATAAGATGGTCCGGGGTATCGGAAGTGGGTGCAGTGGAAGGAGGAGGGTGGACAGGGTTCTTGAGGGTTGATCCAAGGAGCGGAGAATTCAGGAGGCTGCCAACCGGTGTGGTCCAATCAAGTAACGAAAGGCTAGAGTCTTTGATCATGGAGCTGGATAGCTTCTTGCCAGAAGTGAGTAATCCAGGCAGAGATCCACACAAAGGCAAGGTCAGGTTCAGGTAATCCTGCAAGGTAACAATATTCAAATTACTAGAGTTCAAGGCAAGAACAAGACAAGATAATGTGGCTAGGGCTGTACCACTAAAGGACAACAGTCTGGCAGTCAGTTGCTGGCAGCCTCCTCCTAATATACTCCTCAGCAGGTAATCAAGGGAATGATGAACACCTGTCACCTCTCCTCCAGGTTCCACGCCATCTAGGGGCTAAGCACAGTAAACGCACCAAAACAAACAGACAAAGCACAGATCCTGACAGAAGGAAAAGTAAATGTAAATGGATGTAGCTCCTTTAGTCGTTTCATCTAGAAAGAAAGAACAGATAAACTCTGAGCCAGTTTTCAAGTTTAGAGGATGAAAGAGAGCACATAGAGTTAGTCACAGTAGAAGCTCAGCCAGTAGCTATGTCTAGGAGAGACAGGGTTAAACACTGAAAGACAGGGCCAAGTGGATCATCTACAGAAGGTGAGCAGAAAGTTGTTCGCAGCAGAAGCTCAGCTGATGTCCCCCTCCAGGAAGGTGTCACAGCTAAACACAGAGGCAGGCCAGGTGTAGCTTCTAGAAAGAGAAAAGAGAGAGAATATAAAGTTAAAAGCTGAAATAACAGCAAATAATGCAAAATTGGAGAGTAGTATGAGAATGTAGCAGAGAGAGTTGTTGGGACCCCAGCCATGGGTACAAAAGGAATGGCCAGTAAGAACTTTTCTGGAACTTTCAAAATAAATCACATTAACCTACTTCCAGCACAGCCAGGAACAGGGAATAACAGTGGACTTCCCGTGACGTCACTGTCCGATCAAAAACCCTGCTTTTGCAACAAACTGACCTCTTCCACGCAGGTCCCCAGAGGAACTGGACGGAGGGACACAGCGCTAATGTCTCTTTGCTGGCAAACAGACATAAACTCTTCAAATTGGATACAGGAGTGTCATACGATCATGCGATCATATGCACTAAGTTAAGCAGGAATGAATTGCTGTTTGTGTATCCGGTATTCATTCATGAACGAGGTAATTAAGGTACAAGCGTTGCTTGACTTTCTCTCTGAGGTCTACAGAAGCAAACTGTGTTCCAGAGAGTTCCCAGCAGAGACCCTGTCTCTACGACGCCGAGGGGAGCAGCTTTCCCGGCCTGAAGGAAGTACAACGAGACCACATCGCCGTGGTTACAGCAGTAACGTTCAGTTTGGCCGGCCCGACCGAACGAGCCGCCCCCCCACAGCTGCGGAGGTTAGCTGGAAGCTAACCCTTTGTTCACTCTGGATGACTCTTCAACTCAATCGCCTGGACAACTTTTCCTCAGCACGGTTCACATAAGAGGTTGTGTTTTGGGCAGAGAGAAGTAGTTTAGAATGAAATAATCTAAACATTTTTCGTTTTATGACGTTTGGTTTTGTTTATGTTGAAAACTCAGCCATCTTAGTGCTAGCAGATTATCTGCTCAGCACACGTGCTCAGTTTGTGTGTTCTGTGTTTTTAAAGTTGACACAAACTTTATTTAAAGGGTGATTTTAAACACAGAAGATCGGCCATAACGCACCGTGCAAACTTATGCATTTTAACCCTTTTATTAATGGTATTTTAAAGGTATGTGTTTGATTTGGATGGCAAGCTATAAGCTTCTTTTGTTAGCTCCAACCACTAACAGCTAAGAACACATGCTTGCCTACTGAAGATCATTTACCCAAAAGGTATTAGTTTTCAATCTAGAAAATAAGATTTCCCTAAACTTGATAACTAAGTAAACACCATTAAGGCCCATTTCTCCAGAAAGAATTGGTTCTTATTCAAAATAATATTTCCTTAAATAGTATTTTACTATTTCCTTAATAATAATATTTCTTTAAATATTATTTTAATAAATAAAGGCAGCTAATTAAACACTGTTGAGAATTGGTCATCCAGAAGGTTGGTTTTTTTCAGCAAATTATTCTTTAAATATAATTTTATCAAAATAAAATTTTATCTGATCTTGCATTGTGAATGGTGGTCTAAACGTTTGCTAAATATTGTCTAAGTTGGTTCCAAGACTACCTTAACTTCATTTCCAGATTCTTCAAGATAATCCTTGGTTCTCAAACATAAACATTGCATGGTAATGTTGGATCACTCTTTTGGTTCATTTATATTATACATAGCCCATTAGTCTTCGTCATTCTTTAATTCTGCTTGGTAGTTTAGTTGGATTGTTTCAGCATAGTAAAGAGTTTGTTGATTGAAATATGTTTGACTTTGAGTTGACTTATTTTTGTAAAATTTTGTATTTAAGAAATTGTGTGAATTCATTCCATGTGTGTACAGAGTTTATGCTGTTCAATAATGTCAGAGCTCGTCTCACACCTTTCTATTGTGTCCTTCACAGGACAACCCTTAACAGACTGAAATATTATTTAATAAAATATAAAAGTATTAATATTAAATAGCCTATATATATATATATATTATATATATATATATATATATATATAATTCATATTCATAATCACAACAGACTGAAAGTGGTCATTATGTCCTCCAGCAGCCTAAGCCTATAGCAGCATAACTACAGAGATAGCTCAGGATAACCTAAGCCACTCTAACTATAAGCTTTATCAAAAAGGAAAGTTTTAAGCCTAGCCTTAAAAGTAGACAGGGTGTCTGCCTCACGGACTAAAACTGGGAGCTGGTTCCACAGGAGAGGAGCCTGATAACTAAAGGACAATAAAGAACTCTTTGTGGGTTTATACCATGCAGAGATGACAAAAGGTGCAGCAACATCTTCATTCTGTCAGCAGCAGACGTGCTGAGGCCGAGGAATTGTATTTTTTTCATTCTTCGTCTGCAGCCCCCACAAACTGGCAAAACAAAATGACTTAGTGAGGCTTATAACCAGAAATCTATAAGCTGGAGCAGCTCTGATAAATGATCACTGTTTGATTTCCTCAGGGTGGGCAGGTGGGGGGCGGTCGACCAATCACAGCGAGCTGGGAGCAAATTTCCATCAAAGCTGTCATCACGGAGAAAATCTGACAAACATGACTCCTCCCTGCTCCGTCAGAGCGTTGATCATGTCTCCTCACAGGCCTGCAGCATCCTAACACTTCTGCTGGTGATATCTATTTTTGTTTTCCCTCTTTATCAAGTTCTGTCCAGCAAACATCTAACATCTGGACCTATTTCCAAACATTAAATGGTAGTAAATTCGTCTAGCTCAGAATCTAACTGTAAAATATGAAGACACTGCCCATTAAATGATGGTCCAGATGCTAAAGCAGAACAAAGAAGGAAACAAATCTCAGTCCAGAAAGTTTTCACTGGTGATTCCATGATGCTGGGTTCCTCTCTACCTTAAGAAAACATTTCTTCTACACCTGGACAGTGGCCTGAGGAATGATCCATGATTCCAGCATCAGAAACATCCTCCGGTGCAGAAGCACCAAGCTGAAGATAGAGCTGGTCTCAGAGCAGTTCCTCCACAGAGTTACACTGCAACAAAGCTCAGGCTGCTCCCAAATTATTTACAGCTGCTTATCTGCTACTGGTTAATAATTCATTACAGAAAAACATATAAAAACTGTTTGTTTAGCTCTGCAGGTGTCTGGTTCTGATGAATCACTGCAAAAAACCTGGAAACACCTGGTCAAAAGACTTAGCTGCTTTAAATGACACATTTTAGTATAATATAAAGACCTAAAATGAACACAGCAGCTACAGCAACATGCTAGTCAAAAAGTGAAGTTTATTGAGAAGATTGATCCAGCTCGATGAGAACCTCTACGCTGACTGAAAGAAGAACATCCTGGATCCAAGCTGCTGGAATTATGGTCCTCTGTAGGTTAAATCTATGCCGTTAGGATGCCTCCTGGCCAGGACGTGTTCCTTTGGAGGTTTCATGAGCTGTCAAAAGGAGACCCGGGTTAGAACCAGAACTCTCTAGAGGGACCGTGTCTCCATTCAGCTCCACCTGTCTCTGGTTGTAATTCTGATAATTCTGAAAATAGCTCATTTTAACAGTTTCAGGTCCAAATCTGGGATCTAGAAGGAGAAGTGAGGCTTTAATCCTGGGCCAGGAACCGTGGATCAGAGCCAATTTACCCAAAGTATCTAAAAGCATCAATGTGGCACTAACACAGAGAACATGCTGCACTTCCTGTGGTTTCAACATGTTAATTTGCTCCATCAGCTTCCACAGTCTTCATCACCCCATCATCTCTGTGCCAGTTGTCACTGGACCCATCTGACCCGCTGCCTCTCAGTCTAACTCAGGTCTGTTTGTGTTAGAAGGGCCTCGAGACGATGAGTAACTGGTGAGTAACTGGTTCAGTTCAACTGAATTGAACTGGTTTGGTGACATTCTCTCCTTCAGATTCTGCTTTTGTTGAGTTATTTAGCAGCAGAATGTATCTAATTTACCCTATGGGATTAATAAAGCGAGAATGAATGAATGGAATAATTAATCAGTTCATTCCTTCTCCTGTTTCTGTTCCATAGGAGTCCCGCTGAATGGCAGAAGAAGGCTGACAATGATCTGTCCTCCAAGCTGTTACGCTGCATGTTTGAGACCCATCAGAACTGAGCTGAAGGTTGCTGACATCCGTATGAGCGTCTCTATAACACAGCACCTTCCTCTCTGTTGTTACATTTTCCAATAGAAAATCGGCTCAGGCTCCGGCTCTGATTGGCCAGCTGTCACAGACGATGAACAGTTTTTACCTGAAGCTGCAGAAAAACCTCAGTTAGATAAAGAAACACTGAGGAGCCAAACATAGAACAGGGTGACAGGGAGAGGTCCATCATCAGGAGTCTGACAGAAAACTAGACATAATCGGAATAAAAGTGAACAGGAAAATAACGAACTGATCAGAGTAAAGAAGGGAACCCCTGAAGCTCTGCAGCATCTCCTCTTGATCCCTCCCAATAATGTTCCTGATAACTCTGACCTCCAATATTTAGAAGTAAAACCATTATCTTGATGGTAGTACAGCTTGGACTTGGAGCCTACATGCACAGGCGTAGTTCAGTCATTAAAGTTGGAGTAGCTATGTTGGATTGATGCCGTAGCTACAATCCCATCACGCCCACGGTGTTTCTTCTCCAAAGCAGGACTGAAACTGAGTGTGGAGGCACAGAAACCTCCCAGATATACAACCCTGTAAATCCTGAAAGAGTCTCAGATACAGCTTGAGTGTATCCCCTGATAGCCATGGTGGTAACACTTGCATCTCCAGGGTCTCATCTCCTGAGCTGCAGGATTCCTCTTCTGGAATGGGGAACTTGGACAGAACTGGACAAGGTTTCATCACACTGGAAGATCGATAGATCCTCAGGAAAGCTTTCCTGTAATGGTGGAAGAAGCTGCTCTTGAAGGCATATGCTCTTTCTCTGTGGAGGAAAACTAGAAGTCATTCCATTCCCTCTTAGGAGGAGAAACCTCACGCATGGGTTGGATCAGTACATGTCCCATGTCAGATAGAGGCGTCACCTGGCTTCTGCTGTCCATCCTTGTCCTTGCTGAAGAACTCCAGTCTATCATTGACGGTTTTTCTGAACAAAAGTGGCATCTCTGCTGCCCTACCTGTCCTGTTCTCACACCCAGCTGTTGTCAGAACTGAGAAAGCTCTGCACTGGTGGTAACTGCAACCTTGCAGCCTGCTTCGCCTCTTGGACATCCTGAAGCTTCTTCTGTTTAGTTGAAACCCAGCGTGAGGTTCTCACAAGGTTCTGTGTGTGAGGCCTTTTTGAAGCAACAAAGACCTTTTGAAGGAGAATTTGGATGGGAAAGTGAACAAGAAATGAACAAGAAAAACATTACATAAAGAGCAGAATGGTCTCATAAGTCTTGACTTAACTGCTTCTTTTCTTCTGCTGATTGTCATGTGGCAGGAGGCTGGTTGTTGGTTTTAAATGCTTCATTCTTGGTTTTCTTCTGGATGATCTTCAATGCTCTCCTCTTATCCCTGATGAGCATCTTCTGATGTCACCAAAGAGAACATCTAACCCTGAGCTGACTATGAACATTGAGAAAGAGCTCCTAAGGTTCCACCTCTGATTTCAAAATCACTCGCAGCCAATCAGAGCTTTGGAAAGACATTTACCTCCTCATGCAGCACCTTCAGGCTCCTCCTCTTCCTCCTCTGAACAAACCACAGCTGAAATTTGCTTCGACTGCAGCTTTATGGAGATACTTCTGGTTCTGTTCTGTGGAGTTTAGCTATTTTTGCTCTGGTTTTGTGTTCCTCTCTTTCCTGTGCAGCTGATGCTCGTTCAGTTATTCAGACTCACCTGTTCTTCCAGTGTTCAGTCACTTCTCACTGGATTCTCCTGTTGCTCCTCAGGGCTCCTGCTTTGCCTCCTTTGATTGTTGTTTACTGACTTTCACAGGATTGGTTGGACCTGCCTCCTGCATGTGTTGGGTCCTCTTCCACCACAGAACAGGACAGTCATGCTGGTTTATCTGGATTTTATTCTGATTTGGCTTCATCTTGTTTAAACCCTGTTTTTTTGTTTCACATTTTGTCATCATAATTATTCAGTTGAAATTTTTATTTTGTTTAATTCTGTTTTTTCTCTGGTTTTATAGTGTTTTCATCCTGATTCTATTCAGATTTGATCTGAAACATTCTGGTAGAAAACTGGGTTGACTGGTTGGATCTGCTGTCCCTTTGGACAGAACTGGACTAACAGTCTGACTGGTCTGGAGTTCCTCATCTTATCAGCTTCTCCATGAAAATCCAGGTTGAAATTTCTCCCCAGACTAGAAATAGATCAGCCTCTGCAATGATCTGCATTTATCAGATCCGGTGCTGCAGACATGGTCCATCTCTGCTCCTAAATCGTCTTGAATAAATCTGACCTGAAGGTTGTCTTCAGATGTGTTTGGATGAAACAGAGTTTAGGGTTAAAGCAGAAACTGTGAGCAAGAACACCTCTGCTGACCTTGCAGTCTTCACAGCCCCCTGATTGGCCCCCATCAACTTTTAAAGTTTAATACAGAACCAAGTCAACCACAGCACATGGTAAGTTTCTATCTGAGACCGCTGAAGAGGAGCAGGCTGATACCCCCTCCGTCAGTCAGACTGAAGACCACCTGCACCAATACTCTGCAATGACCCAGCTCCAAGGGCCTCTGTAGCTCACTTATTTGGGAGCAGAGTGACACCTCTTGTCTGCTGTGTGATTGGGACAGTGAACGCAGTGATGAAGACCGAGAGCCTCTCTGCACCTCCTCAAACCGAGGAGCATCAGAAGAGGGTTTGATCTGCAGGGCAGGGATTGGAGTCTGTCAGTACTCCAGGCTGGTAACCATGACAACAACAACATCCCCAACTCAAAGTGAGAAGCTGTCAGGAGTTTGGACGAGCTGTCAGCGTGACGGGGCAGCGAAAAGGAGGAGGTGACTGAGTTCTGCTAGGAAAACAGAACCAGACTTTCTGGATCTACAGAACTAAACAGCTATTAGGCCGATGATGAAGTATTTGTCGTTTTCTTTCTATGTTGTCCTTCCAATTCTGCCTGCAGAGGAGATATCTGCTTAAAATCATCGATTCACTGGAATGTGATGAAGATGTTCTGCTTCATCTGTAGGTTTATAGAAACACAAGAACCACAGGAACCGTTCTGTGCTGTGTTCACTGACCCTCTGCCAGAACACATCTTACAGACATCTGTCAGAACAGAAAGGACCAGTTCTGTTGACCCAAAGTTAGGCCCTTTTCTTTTCATAATATCAAGAAAACAGATTAGATAGATAGATAGATAGATAGATAGATAGATAGATAGATAGATAGATAGATAGATAGATAGATAGACAGGTTTAACCTTGTGTGTTTGATTAAGCTGGCAGGAAATGCTCAGATTCACAGATAAAAACCAGCAGCTCCGTTCTTCTGGAGGGACTCGAACCTCCTGTTGAGAACCGGAGCTGAAGAACTGCTGCAGTTTGACAACTTTTCCTTCCTCTGCTGTTTCTGGATTTTAGAGACATTTTAGGGGAAAACTGGATGTTTCCACGTGACGACAAGCGCGTGCGTGGAGTACAGGAGTCAGGTCTGCGCGCCTCCACCACCGAGCTGATTATAAACACTAATCACCGCAGCACGTCAGAGTGCGAAGGCGGAAGGTTTCTCCCCGTGCGTGACGCGGTGTTGCGTGGCGGACTCCCCCCTGATCCACGGGGATTCTCTGATGACGCGCCCCCACCCGGCGGGGGGAGAAGGAGGGAGAGGAGGAGCAGCGTGAGTTTCCGCCTCTCCTTCCAGTTTCAGCACCTGTGTGACCGCAGAACAAGCTGCTGCCGCTTCTCCTCCAGCTCGGTAGGTTTGGTTCTGTTCGGCTCGGACTTTCTCCTCCCTCCTGCGGATCCCGAAGCGGCCGCCCGTTCATGCACATCTCACCGCAGTTCCGCACCGGAACGCTGCGAAACTGGATCAGGAGGCTCCAGCCTGCGGAGCAGCAGCGGACATGCCTGAATCGGACCAGTGCCAGCTCCGTGTTTGGGTTAGGGAGCGGGATTACCCTGAGAGCTAAATAACTTGTTGCAGGAAAATCTCCCGATCCGTGGAGAGAGAGAAGTGGGTTTTATTAGTTTTTCTCTCTGAGGTGAGTCCTCTTCACTCTGACGCTTTTTGCCTCCAAACAAACTGAAAGTGACTCCAGCAGCTGACTAGATGAGCACTGGAGGATTTCTTTCTTTCTGATCTCAAACCTCAGCATTTCCTTCACAGTTTTACGCATTTGGTGCGTAAAACTCTGCTCTCTGGGTGACCTGGAGGTCTTGGCTCCATTTGTCCGCTACCGGATGTCCTATTGTTGCTCCGCAGCTCTTTGAACTCCCAGCCGAACCTCCGCAGAGCTCCGGGCCAGCATGGCTGCAGGAGTCGCAGCGTGGCTGCCGTTCGCCCGCGCCGCGGCCATCGGCTGGATGCCGGTGGCCAGCGCGCCCATGCCGGTACCTCCGAAGGAGAAGCAACGCGGCCGGGACGGACTAATCGTGCTCAATGTGAGTGGCACGAAGTTCCAGACGTGGCGGGACACGCTGGAGCGGTATCCGGACACCCTGCTGGGCAGCTCGGAGCGGGACTTCTTCTTCCATGAGGAGAGCAAAGAGTACTTCTTCGACCGCGACCCGGACATCTTTCGGCACGTCCTGAACTTTTACCGCACCGGGAAGCTGCACTACCCGCGCCAGGAGTGCATCTCCGCTTACGACGAGGAGCTGGCCTTCTTCGGGATTATCCCGGAGATCATTGGGGACTGCTGCTACGAGGACTACAAGGATCGTCGGCGGGAGAACCAGGAGCGCATCCAGGACGACGAGGAGAACGATCCGACCAACGACCTGGTCTCCCCAGACGCGAGCTTCCGTGAGACCATGTGGCGCGCCTTCGAGAACCCGCATACCTCCACCATGGCGCTGGTCTTCTACTACGTCACCGGCTTCTTCATCGCAGTGTCGGTCATGGCGAATGTGGTGGAGACGGTGCCATGCGGCGCCGCGCCAAATCGCATCAAGGTGACGTCCTGCGGGGAGCGGTACGCGCTGGCCTTCTTCTGCCTGGACACAGCGTGCGTCATGATCTTCACGGTGGAGTACCTGCTGCGCCTGGTGGCCGCACCAAGCCGCTACAAGTTTGTCAAGAGCGTAATGAGCATCATCGACGTGGTGGCCATCATGCCCTACTACATCGGCCTGGTCATGACGGACAATGAGGACGTGAGTGGCGCCTTTGTCACCCTACGCGTTTTCAGGGTGTTCCGGATCTTCAAGTTCTCGCGGCACTCTGCGGGACTTCGTATCCTGGGCTACACGCTGAAGAGCTGCGCGTCTGAGCTGGGCTTCCTGCTCTTCTCCCTCACCATGGCCATCATCATCTTCGCCACCGTCATGTTCTACGCTGAGAAGGGCTCTGGCAGCAAGTTCACCAGCATCCCTGCTGCTTTCTGGTACACCATCGTTACCATGACAACGCTGGGGTAAGTGATGCAAAGTTACTTGCGTCCCCAAATATGGGCGGGGCCTGTGCTGCTGGCTGTGGTTTAGTGAGAAGGTGGTGGATGAATTTGTGGAGAGATGTCCATCTCATGTTTCTGAAGCATCTGTGAGAGTTTCAGAACCTCTCAGACTGACAAAGGTTGCTCTGATCCTTTAGAACTTAGCTGAGACGATAACTTGGGGGCTTGAAGATCACAGAGCTGGGCTTATTATTGTTGCTGAATTAATTAGTTGATGTAAAGTAAGAGCAGAGATTCAGGAACCCTTTGGAGGATGTTCTGCAGCTCTTCTGTTGACCAATGTAAAATCATTTTTCCAGATAGTTTTGTGTAGCAGCTGATTGTCCTTCAGTGGGAAAATGATGTTGCCTTAATTATCACAGCTTTTTTCTGACAGCTTCAAGTTTTTTAGATTTTGTTTGGGAATCAGGATAATCTTCTTCAATCAGGTTCAATCCTCCTAGCTGTGGAGCAGGTAGATTAGGAGGCTCATCATGAAGCAGTCTTTCCAGTTTCCTCCAGAAACCCTGTCTGTTAGCTGCTGTGTCCCTGAGCCAATCTGTTTCCTGGAGGAAGGTTTGCTCGACATATGAACATGCTCCAAAATGTTGGTGATTCTTTTCCAAATCACACTTTCTTCTGATCTTCCACACACTGGATTCTTCTGTTTACATGCTGATGAATGACTTTCCAAACATTAATCCCATTTTCTAGCTGATTTCTTCCAGTTAATTCTAAGACATTGACACCTGGTTCTGCTAATCTCTAGTCATGTTGGAACATATTTTGATCAGGAATGTTTTTGGATTCATAACTTCCAACTATAGTTGGAGAGGAGACAAACTTACACTAAAGGATATCATGTTTAGAGGAGATGGGATGGAAACTGTATTTATTCAGACGTTAATTAAATCCTGTGATGCTCTTCAGTCCAAACAGTTCATCGGGACAACTGTTTGAAGCTGAGATCATTTCATTTAATCTTCTGTCTGATCATGGCTGTAAACAGTGAATCAAATGACAATAACTTGAAATGTTGAGGATAACTAATTAGCAGAATGGAACCATTTGAAGAAGAGGAGCATAAAGCACATTTCCTTTACATCCTAAAAACCATCTCCAGGGAAAAACGTTTATTACAATTCCAGAAATATCCAGAAACCTAATTAATCTAACGTATGATGGCATTAAAAACACAAGGGTGAAACTGGAGGTATTCAACTGCAACGAATCACAGACAGGTCCTTTAGTTATAAAAACAGGTCGACCACAGCAGGGGGAATGCAGCATTTTTCGCCCTGGTTCCACAGGTGGGCTCATTCCAGGAGAACCTCTTGTTCTGTCCAGATTTCTTCTTGACAGCTGGTTGGAAGATTCCTCCTGGCACCGTATTAACAGCGTACCTGAAACATAAAGACAAAACAATACAGATGTAAAACTAAGGTTCTCCAAGGTGCAGCTTGTTACTTCTTTGTAATGAGTGAAAAAGCTGCAGATTTACAGTCCCAGTCTGTGTATAATGTTAGACATCATAGATTATTGAGCGCTTTTCATAAACTAACCCTGCAGTCCGAACAAGTAACCTCTGAAAAAAGCTGTTTTCACAAATCTGGGAGATTTTCCAAATCAAAGAATCCATGTTTGTTCAAATCAAAAACATCAGCTGCTTCTTTAAAACAACCATAGAATACATAAATATAACAAAAACTGAACAGTGGGTATTATTTCAGACTAGTGTCTGGTTATTTTTAGCTCTGACAGCTTTCTGGTCTGGACTGCTGCTAACTGTATTAGCTAC
>JAHHUM010000725.1:0-100000 GCA_036173005.1 Crenichthys baileyi | reverse complement strand
GAGGGAGTTCCTCTTCCTCACGTTTACCTCACAGCGTCCTCACATTTCTGAGCCGAAGACAGTTCTGAGAGTTGGGACACAAGCGGGAGAAAGTCTCGCTCCTGCTGAGATCCAGCAGCACACAGCGGAAACCAGCTGCTGCGGCGTCCTGCTGAAAAAAACTGGATCAAAAACAGCTTAAAATTTAATTTGGGTCTAAAGGAAATCAATATTTAAAGAAATTATTCATAAAAATAATGAAATGTATATTCTAAAACAAACAAAAAACTGATGATTAAGATGTTAAACTGAAGATGGTTTCAGCATCAGAGCAGCTTCTTTAGGGAAATGAGGAAAGTACCATCTCATCAGGACAAACATCTCTCCACTAGACCTCAAATCAAAGCTCTTGTCCTGTTCTTTAATCTTCTCAAACTCAGAAAACGCCAGGATGGTCCTCAAAACTCTCCCTAGATGTTCTGTACCAGATGAGTCCCCTGCTGGACCCCCTGACGTTTTCAGTGTGTCCTTCTGGTTTTCTGTGACCCGTGGAGGTCCATCTTTATCCTGATGTTTTAACCTGAACCTCAGGTGGGACGTTCAAGCTGAGTGTTCTGGTGTCACAGAGAGGATGGCTTCTCTCTGATAATTACAGGTTCCTAGAGCTCCATTTGGAGTCTGGACTGAGTTTGAAGGAGGGGTTTCTGTCCTTCTGTTCAAGGGTTGGGGCCCCCAGGGGCATCTGCTGGTCTTGATCCTGGATTAGGTTTCAGTCTGAGATCGGATCAGTTGGCCCAGGGGCTGATCACATGTCTGTATCTTCCTGAACATGTGACCCTGCCACCAACCTTTTATTTATTCATTCCTAGTCCTAGTCTGACTTGAGACACTTTAGATTTCCAACCTGTCAGGAGAACTTTCCTTCCAACAACCTCAAGGACTATCCTGTCACCTCTATGCTGATGACATCCAGCTGTGCCTATCTGATGGACAGGCAGTCCTCTTCAGTCCACGTTAGATTCCTGCTCTTTAGAAACTTATTTATTCTCAGTTTTATTTAATTCAGAGTTCCAACGTGTCAGGGAAATCTTCCTTCCAACAACAAGGAGAAAATATATTTAAACATTTCAAAAATTCCAAGGTCAGCAACAAAGTTTGGACGATTCCTCCCAGATCAGCAGGAATTCCAGGTTTCTGGAGGAAAACATGGAAAACCAGAGTCCCTCTTCTCTGTGCAGCAGCCTTTCTTTCTGTTATGTGTGACAGAGCCAACTTGTTCATCCATGCATCTCTGCCCCCACCCTTCCCTCAAGCAGATAAACTCCCTCTGAGCCACCAAGGCTCATGGGCAATGTAGTTTCTACAATCTGGGAATAAAACATCCTTTGAAGTAAGAAGTTTTCCCAGTGAGACAGTTGGACAGTTTGAGTGTGGCGACGTGCACCAACAGCAGAATGAAGAAACATTAAAATGTCCATCAGGAGCAGCATCCTGCAGCTGTGGGAGGACACTTTGACTGTTCCCCAGGAAAATAGCGTCTCGGTCTGTCACAGAGTCCATTTGTTCTCCCCCTCCCTCAGCTGAGAGCTTTTCCTCTCTGTGTCAACACACCTCTGTCTCCAAACTGTCAGTGTGTCCTCTCAGCGTTTTCCTTGTGCTGCTGGAACCTGTTCAGGGCCATCAGTCAGCGTGTGCAGCCGTCACGCCGACGCTCCATAAATCCTGTCGGGTCGCTGCCGTTGGACAGATCCCAGTGTGGGGTCAGCTTGTTATTCTCGTTCATGGAGGCTCAAACGTACGGACGGATACGTTCCCCAAATAAACCCGAGACACAAACACAGTCTCTAGAAACATGGAGACACCTCAGACAGAGAAATGAGAAATAAAAGTTAAGATACTGCTCTTATTTAAGGGAGAAACATAGAATCTCTGCCTAGACACAAAAAGTTTAAATGAAGCACAAAGACGCAGTAGAAACACTGAATAACTGCCTCACACAAGAGGAGAGATTAGAAACCTGAGAAAGAAAACCAAAAACCCTTTAAAGAGAAACCAAAATGCAATCAATCCAACAAAATACAAACAGGACATAAACCCCCTGAGTCAGATAAAAATGGACCAGGAAGAAACAGGCCTGATAAGAAGAATTCACAATAAGTAAAACATAAAACCTAAACGTCTAATATGGCTTTAAAAATGAAAATGAATCAAAGTGATTCACAAAAACACCAGAAGATGGAAATTAGTCCTGAAACAACAGAAGAAAGAAACTGGACCCGAAGCTCACTGAGAAACTGGAGCAGATGATTAACTGGAAGCAGGAGCAGCTGATCCAGATGTCAGACTTTTAAAACAGATCAGCTCCTTGCAGAGATTATCTGTTTTAAAACCTTTTTCCTCAAAGCAGAGCTCTGAGCAGCCAGACTCCAGATGATCCATCCTGGCATCTCAGTCTCCACCCAGAGGCTCAGAATCTCTTGGTTCTTACCTGAAGAGGATTAGAAGCTGCATGGACAGGGTTTTTATTCTCCAGAAACAGAACTGTGGACGAGTCTTACAGCTTTGTGTCTGTGAAAAGCACTTTATGAATAAATAACTTAAACTTACCCAGAATTCCCTGCAGAGACACCAGTATGTCCCACTGTTGGCACGGGAATGTCTGAGTCTGGAGGTAGCTGAGGATCTAGTGGTCTCAGATAGCTGGAGAAGATGTTACCCTGCATACTGTTGATCTCAGGTCAACCACCAGATGGTGCCGAGTGTTTAATGAGATTAAAACATCGAGTTTCTGTGAAGATGCAGCGGCTCAATAAAACCTCAATAAGCAGAAGAATCTTTGACTTTAGGAGCCGGCAGCGTTTGATCGATGGTGCTGAACACGAAGCGTCTGTTTTTCTCATTACAACACAAACTCCCTCGACTCACTCCGTAAATGTAAATCCATTAAGAGACTGGAGGAAGAAGTAAATCTGCAGAACCAACGTCTCTTCATTACTTCCTGTGACTCTAATGTTTCACTGAGGAGTTGGAGAACGCTCTCACTAAGTCCGAGTTCATTTAGAGGCAATTACAACAACATGTGCATGGAAACGGCTCCAGGATGAGGATGAGGGAGGTCTCTGTTCGGATCAGTCAGGAGCAAACTGAAGCTGGGATCCATCAGGATCGTGGTGAAGCAGTACAGATGAATTCTGGAGAACATGTCTCAGTTTAAGGGTGTTCCTGGAAGCCGCATGATGCCAGCTGATGGAGCTATTCCTGTGGAAGCTGGAATTTGTTTTTACTGCTGTAAGATCTTTGTGATTGTTAATCAGATCCTGTCTGATGGACCTGGTTTGGACCTGGTTTGCTGCCTGATGTTTCTGGCTTTTTGTCTTCGGTCTGAAGCTGAAGTTGCATTTAGTTTGTCCACCAACACATTCAGATCACAGGTCAGACACCAGCATTTATTTCAACAGAACCAGGTTTTTCTCCGTCTGGAACAAATTTAATGGAGCTCCGGACCTACTGATACAGATTAGAGTGATAGGTCACTTACTGAAGGTACCAGGTCCAGATGTTGTCACCATGTTTAATTCATCCCATAATATACTACTGTCTGCATAGACAGGCTTCTGGTACTGTCCATTAGGTGCATGTGGAGCCCCTTTTCTACTGGTTTCCATTACTGTAGGTCCGACCGGGTCTGAGTCGGGACCACGTGACGTGACCAGACAGCTGTTTGCTGATTGGCTGTGGGACCAGGAGAAATGAGAAGGTTTTCCAAGAGGTCGTGCAGGGAGAAAACTACAATAATATTAAGGACCATAATGGCCGGAGTGGGTCAAACCCAAAAAAAATTTTTTCCTGTTTACCCAAATCAAAAAACCCCAAGCTTTAAGGCGTTGAGAGAAAAAGGAAAAAGGACAAGACCCCTTTCTGTTCTAATGACCTGCAGGTATGGGGGCGCTGTAGTTAATAACATCCTAAACCAGCTGATCACACATAAAATCAGCTTTTCCAAAAACACACAAACATTTCCCCCCCCCAAAACACACAGAAAAAAAACCACCATGAAAAAGCCGGGTTTTTTGGTTCTGACAAAATTGACCGGTCCTTCAGAAAGAACCAGCATCTGCAGGAGGAGGGAGCAGAAGAGAGGGGCAGCTGCCTGTAATCAGACTGCCTTCATCGGGTCAAACAGGAGGAAGACGCTGCTGAATCCATGGAGCACAAAGATCCAACATCCAACCTAAAACTTACTTCTCCGTGGTCATGTCGTTTTCTAAAAGGGATAATTGCTATTATTTAAAAGAGTTAATTAAATCTGTTTTATATTTTATATAATAAAGATGGAATTAGTCCAGAATAACTAGGAAATAAATGACAAAGTGCTCATTTTAGGTAAATTTGCTGAAGGTTATCCATGTTTGTTTTCTTCCTCCTCCTTTTCTTCTCCTAATGTTTGGATTGCATTACTGTCTTTCTGTCTCCATTTAGCTTCAGCAGTCTGTGTGATTTTCAGTCATCATGCAAAAATCTGCTGAGACTCCTGTGAGCAGACTCCAAGTCGTTTAACAATCTCTACAGACTGTTGAAGTCAGCTCTGCTTCTGCTCTGTCTTCCATGGTGTGTCTCACCATCTGTGAAGACTACAGTCTCCTCTTCAGCTTCTGACTGCTGCAGCTTCATCATGGACATTTACGGTGGAAATAAATTTCAGAGGTTTAATTCCACACCTGAACCTAAAACCTCTCTGTTGTCACTGTTGCAGGCTGAAGGTTTTTGCTGCTACTAACTATAAATTGTGTTCAGAACAAGATGACCGTGTCCACCGCTGCAGATTTACTGTGTGTGTTCTCCTGAAAAATTCAACTCAGTGAATGTCTCCTGGCAGTTCCTGATGGTTCCCAGAAACACTCGAGTGTTTCCAGGAATCTGAATCAGTTTTTACACAGATAGAAGAGCAAAGAAACCATAACCTCAGAGGGTTCACCCAGCTACTCATCCTGCCGAAACCAGAGACAGAGTAAGGAATGGAACCAGTTATCTGGACCTTCATCCTGGTGGAAAGTTCTCCCTCTGAGGTTAGGCTGCCAGTCCAGGGTCACCATCAGACAAGTTACATGATCTGTAGGAAAAAACTTTATGATAAAACCGAAAATATTTGGAATAAAGGCAGAATTATATTTTTTCCAATATTAGGATATAACAGGATAATATCTGGAATAAATCCAGGTTAAAACCAGGATAAAATTAGGACAAAGTCGAGATAATTGTTAAAATCAGGGATCTTTGGTTGGGACCAGCATAAACTGTGTAACGTCTCATCTACAAGCGATCTGACCCGAGTTTATCAGATCAGATCCTGATGAACGGCCTGAGATGTTCCTCAGATGGCTGCTGGAGCTCCAGTACTACAGCACCTGATGCTCAGGAACAGGTTGGGTTAATAATCCGATGTGGAGCCATCTTGATCAGGCTAATGACTTGATGATTTGCAGCTGAGCTGTTGAACAGAACAGAACACGACAATGTTCTTCAGAACAGCAGGAGGCGGAATATTTCCATCCATCGATTATTCACAAACAACGAGCTGCAGTTTTCAAGCATTCCAGAATTAGTCTGAGAGGAAGAACAGAGGAACTTTGACTGTTCCCCAGGAAAATAGCGTCTCGGTCTGTCACAGAGTCCATTTGTTCTCCCCCTCCCTCAGCTGAGAGCTTTTCCTCTCTGTGTCAACACACCTCTGTCTCCAAACTGTCAGTGTGTCCTCTCAGCGTTTTCCTTGTGCTGCTGGAACCTGTTCAGGGCCATCAGTCAGCGTGTGCAGCCGTCACGCCGACGCTCCATAAATCCTGTCGGGTCGCTGCCGTTGGACAGAACCCAGTGTGGGGTCAGCTTGTTATTCTCGTTCATGGAGGCTCAAACGTACGGACGGATACGTTCCCCAAATAAACCCGAGACACAAACACAGTCTCAAAACACAAACTTTGTTCTGAACTTCAGAACTCCAGAACCAGAAGTTACACTTTGCTCATCCACAACCTGCATGGATGGTACCAGGAGAACCAACATCAGCTGGAATGTTGGTCCAGAACCTGCACGGATATTGTTGTAGATCCTAACCCTGCTTTAACCTTCTCCAGAACCTTCTCCTTGACCTGTCTGCAGTGTTGCAGTTAAAACAAAACAATATGTGTAAAAGTTATAGGGGTGTGACAAGTTTTACAGGGAACTTTATGTCAGAGTGGAGAATCACATAAGCTGGATTTAACAATCAGATAATTATGCGCAGCCTGATGTTAATCTGGTTTCTGGCAGCAGATCTCCTCTGATTCTGCTTGTTTCTGCTGACCAAGTGAAAGCTCAGTGAAAGTCCAGTTTCACTGGGCTGGTGAAGAGCAGCAGCAGCTGATGTTTGTGTGAAGAGGCGCCTCGCTCTCAATGAGGCTAAAAATACAGAAGCAGCTGCATCCGAAGCTTTTCTTTTCCTTTCCTGACTGCAGCTCTGCAGACACGTTGAACAGGGTCAAATCTGACCCAAGTCCGTCTGCTGGAGCAGATCTTCTGTTGGACTGAATGCGCTCCAGATCTGGACCTGTTGAATGCTGATTAAAGATTTAAACACAGATAACGCTGCTCCGTCCGTAAACTGTGGAATAAATACCTCGGAGAGATTTGTTTGTTTTAGCTCGTCCATAAAGCAACGGTTCCCTCCATAAACCGTCTGGAAACATGAACGTGGACCATCAGAACAAAATGCAGACGTCATGGGATGTTTACAGGACCACCTTTATATGAGCAGGAACATCTCACTGGGATACAAGATGTCTGTTGTCTGAGAATCCTGGTCGGGATCAGCTAGAAAAACACAATCACAGTAATCTTTAGAACCCAAAAAGGACCAGTCACACTGTTCTGCTAACGCTGTTCATTAGAACCGTTCACCAGGTTCTGGAAAATATTCCTTACAGTTGTTCCTAGTTCTGTCCCTGACGGAGGAACCAAAGAACCTTTTCCCTGAGGATATTTGAGGAAACTGCAGGTTTAATGTGGGACCTTCACCATGCATGAACATCAAAGCATGACTTTTTCTCCAGAGAGATGATGACAGAGGAAATTCTGGCTAAAAGATTCCTCTGGAATACAGAGCTGTGAAAAAGTATTTACCCCCGTCTGATTTCTTCTGCTTTTGCTTTTCTGTGGAACCTAAATGTTTCAGATCAAACTAATAAATTAATATCAAACCTAATCTGATTAAAAATAAAAAGCTGTTTTCAGATTATTTTTATTTATTAAGGGAACTAATCTCTCCAAACCAACCTGACTCTGTGTGAAAAGTATTTACCCAATAAACCTCCTAGCTGGTTGTCCCTCCTTTGGCAGCAGCAGCCGATAACTGCTAATGAGTCTTTAACATCACTGTGGAGGAATTTGGACCTGCTCTGCTTTGCTGAATTTATTTAAACCTGATATATTGGAGGGTTTCCAGTATTAGGGGCCTGTTTAAAGTCTACAGCATCTGAAACAAATTTAAGATAGACTTTGACTTGGCTGCTCTAAATTGGGAGGTGGACTTGCGGGTGCACTTTGGATCATCGTCCTGCTCTTGATGGTCGGACATCCTCCTTCAGGATTTTCTGCTAGGGAGCAGAATTCAAAGTTCCATCAGTTACAGCAAGTCACCCAGGTCCTGAAGCAGCTAAGCAGTCCCAGACCATCATACTACCACCACCATGTTTGACTGGGGCTATGATGTTCTTGTTCTGAATTCTTGTTAGTTCTAGACCAGCTGTAACGGGTCACACACCTTCCAAAAAAGTCCACTTCGTCTCATCAGTTTACAGAATATTTTCTTAAAAGAAAGATCATCAAAATCTTTTAGGTAAATGTGAGACGGGCCTTTGTGTTCTTTTAGGTCAGCAGTGGTTCTGGCCTTGGAACTCTCCCATGGAGGCCTTTTTTACACAATGTTTCTCTTTCCTATTGTTAAATCATGACCTCTGACCTTAACTGAGGCAGTGAGGCCTACAGAGCTTTAGATGTTATTTGTTGCAGGTTTGTGATGTCAGAGTTTAGAACTGAGCTGAGGTTGAAGTCCAGACTGAACCACATTAAATGCAACATTAAATTCAAGCATTGTCTCAGTTTAGATGTAAAGGTGCTGACCCATATCCACATGTTCTTTGTTTCTGCTGACCTTCTGTGCTGTTGGGTTCAATGACCTCCGTCCATCTGTGTTACCTGCTCATTAGAGGCCCTGACAGCTGTTGCCGTGTTTTACTATCATCCATTTGTCGTCAGGTAACTCCAGCAGCTGGTGTGGATCTAACAGGAGGAACAACCAGAACCTTTTCTCCCAACCATGACCTTGTCCATCATGTGGTGGTTCAATCCCAGAAAAGATAGCCCTTCTGGGTCTGTGCACGCTCAAAACCAGAACCTCCCCCCTTTGGAGAGAATGTGAAAAGAAAAAACAGCCATCTCTGAAACATTTCATTAACGGCAGAAGCAGGGAGGAGCTGCAGGTCGAGAAGAACAGGAGATTCTGTTTGCTGTGAAGTGGGTCAATGATGGACGAGCCACTCGCTGCTACTGCTTGTTTTTCCTTGTTTCTTCTCTAATTCAACCGACTGTTGGAGCTGCAAGGGAGTTTGTTTCTACATCATCAGGTTGCCGGAGTAAGGTGTGCTGCTTTGAATCCCACACTGCCTCTGTGCCTTTGGTCACATCTAATCACAAATCAGACATCTAATCAACACAAGAGACATAATAAATCTGTTTTGGATGTTTTATTTGTTCTTTGTCGCCTTGCAGATTCATTTGAAAAGTAGAATTGAGTCAGTTTCTGGCAACAAAAGATCAGGAATGTTCATGAGCATATTTCAAGATTCTGGAGCTTCCTGCAAACCTTCTGCACACCTTGGACCAGTCTCTAAAAACATTTTAGACTGGATAGAAGTGGATCATCTCTTATCTGCGTATTCCTGCAGCTCTTTTCATGGTGAAAAGGCGAGCTGAAGAATCTGAATCTATTTCATGCTACACCTAAAGTCACTCTGAGGCTCTGCAGGAACACACGGTTATTTCCAGGGCGCCGGCTGGGATTAGTTGATGTTATCAGGGAGGAAGGTGTTATTTTTCAGGTGTGGAGCTCCGACATTCACCTTGGAGAGCACGCTAACATGGAGATAAAGACACAATGATCCGCCTCCCCCTCCTCCATCAGGAGAGTGTGACTGCTGTACAATGAGGTGCTGAGTTAAAGCTGCAGGATCTGAATCGTCCTCCTGTCAGAGCTCTGCAGCATCTGCTGGCTTTACTCTCAATGGCGATGCTCAGGATGTGCTCCTCCTAGTGATTGGTAGCTGATATTTTTTATTTATCCACATTCAGCTGAGGAATCATCAGTCTGGCACAATATTTCCAGTTTAATTCCCAGTTTTACCTTCTTGTTGGTTTGGATTTTAGCTTCTGATTGACTCGTCCGTCACCTTTTTGTCCAGTTTTTTCTGTTTCTTCCTGACTTGTTCTTGACTCGTTCCTGACTCATTACTGATTCGCTGAAGACTTTTGGATTATTAAATTGTGACTTGTGTCTAGTTGCTGACATGTTCCTGACTTGCTGACTTGTTTGAGGTTTGTTTCTGACTCATTCCTGACTCACTAGTCTTAGTGTTGTCTGGCTGTTTCTGACTTGCTGATGACTCGCTTCTGACTCTACTCAGGCTAATTTATGAGTTATTTCTTGCATGTTTTGGATTCCTTCCTGACTTATCATGACCTGCTTCTGACTTGTTTCAGGCTTTTTCTGACTAGTTAGAATATTTCTTAACTCTGCCCTGACTTGCTTGTGACTTGTTGATTTTTTAACTTTTTATCACCTTTTATGAGTCTTTGCCAATAGTGGAGCATGTTACCATAGCAACAGACACGTTATCTAGTAGGGATGGGGTGTTTGCCAGGTTGCTCCAGAACCTTTTGATAACAGTCTAGTTCTGAATACAGACGTCACATGTTGCGTGTGCGTTTGGCATGTACCACCTGGACAGGCATGGATCAGCAGAGCTGAACCTATGAAATTATCACCACGGTGACCAGATGGTGCCTAATGGAGATCATTGCCAAGGTGACCTGTGAGCTGTTGGGGTAACGACCTGTGCGAGCAGACATCCATCAAGCATCTGTCAGATCTGTGAGCAAACCTATCTGGACAGAGTTCCTCTAGGATAAACTCTGCAGAAGATTGTTTTTAGATGTTTGCTTATTAAAAATACATGCTGGGTGCAGAGCAGGGAGAAGTTTCATCAAAGATTAAATTAGTGGAACACCTCAAGGCTGTTCCTGCTGTGCTCCTCCAGCACACAGAAACCAGCCTGTCAGGCTGCTATGGATAATAAGTATAGAACTTTCTAATGGAAACTGAAGAGAAGATATTTTTCTACTCCAGATATAAGTCTTACAAATATTCTTAACCAATATAAATCAGCAGAAATGTCTGAAAGAGAATAAATGGTTTAGGGATGAATAATATTAAATTAGTGTTTGCTCCTCAGGTTGTTGTTTGTGTATTAAGATGAGAGTTATGATGAGCTCGTAGAAACCATGTGCTGGGCTGGCTTCATGTACACTGGTTCTAACGTCAGGCCACATATGTAACATATGTATGACCCATCTCCTGGACCTCTGAGTGGTAGGACCATCATTAAACCCTCAATGTGATCTCTATCAAACTCCACCAATTCTGGTGATGCTGTCTAACATGTCTACGAGGCACCCTCTGTGTCCACTGACTTGAACTCAGTTTTCTATCCGACTGTCAGATGCTTCTGTAACTGCCTGATTACATCATACAGCTTCTGCCCTCTGGTGGCCATTCTACACATACAGGCTTCTTGTAGATCAAATCATCTTCATCTCCATCACTGGTCTTCATGTGGACCAAATTACATCCAGGTTTGAACCTTCTGATTTATTTTTTTTGTCTGCTGGCAGCTTTTTTTAGATGTTAGAGGACAACCCAATTTAATCCCTTAACGCTTCATTAATAAATAATAAGAAAAGGGGACCAAGTAGGGTGCCCTGAGGAACTCCATCCCTTATTGGGGTGAAGCGTTTTACCACCAACAAGAAAATAAGTGCAGCTCTACCTGAATAACATGTTTCTGAGTGTCCACACTGAGATGGTGTCCTCAGAAAAACAGCAGCTGTCTTATACACACAAACACACAAAGCAATCCTGGGTATTAATCACATGACCTCTAAGTCATTAACACCTGGGATCTGCAGGAACATGGACAGATGGCAGGATGGGAGGGTCTGATGAGGCAGAATCCATCTTGGTGACAGAACCTCAGTGATGTTCTACAATCATCAGTGACCTTCTGTGTGGTTTGACTGACTGATGCTTGTATTGCCGGTGTGGTATGTGCAGGAATCGGACTCTGAGCCCGTTAGCTGGGACTCAGTGTGATAATGAGCTCTTCCCAGGGATGTGACTGTGCAGCAGCTCAGGTTAATTTGATTGTTGTTTGACCCTGTTGACAGATAATCTCACACCGTGTGTCCCAGTCCCATCAGCACCAGCTGGAGATGTTTGTACAGATGTGGGCTCCACATGCTCTGCTGAAATTGGTAACAAAATGATTTTTTTGTCCTGGAAAGAAGGAGCTGAGGCCTTTGTAATATTAAAAAGTTCAGCTAAGAAAACTGATCAAAGAGACATTTAATACAGATATGCTTCTAATGTTCAGGGTTCAAGTCAGCAGAGGAATTATTGGGTCAGATCAGAACCAAATAAACATTGATTCACATTAAACGCGTTTAGTTTCAGCCTCTCTGTTTATATATTCAGCAGATGTGAAACACGACTCTGGTATAAATTAACTTTCAGTTTCCAGGGCGATCACACCCAGATGTTTCACTCATCATCTGCTCTTCATCATGTTCTTCATGTTCTCTCACATCAAGGAGAAGAGACTGATGTGTTACTTTTCTGACTGAAAAAGCTGCTTTTCCAATGATACGATATATTTTATATTATGATCAGGAAACAAATAATTAAATGAAGAAGTAAAGTTAAAATAAATAAACAACATTTATTTGTAATTAATAACAGAGAAGTGATCAAAACATTAGTTTTATTAAATATTAAACAAATTTAATAATTTCTTTATTACAGAAATACAGAAAAGAAAATGAAAAACAAAAATACAATTTCAGCTACAGTACAAAAAATATGAAGTTAATAATTTCACTATATGTTATTTCAAATATTATCTGAAAAGAATTAAATAAAAATATCAAAATAACGTCAGTAAACTAAAAAGTATCTGAAATTATTTCTTTGATAAAATATTCTTTGAATATAAAAGACTGAGCTAAGAATAAAAACCTCCACATTGACAATAAAATAAATTGAAATTTTTTTTACAGTTTATTTCACTCAAATTTAAATCTAATGACCAGTGTAATAAAATAAAATATGAAATATTTGAAAGAAAATAAAAAGCAATAATTTCAGTAACATTTCGGCGCCTGAGGAGACTTCAGATGTTGGTTTCTAACTAAAACATAAGCAGAAAATTCCTTTGATTCCAGGTTTATTCCCCTGATTCTGCAGGAAAAAATGTCATTTTCAAATCTGTGGTGGTGTCCTCCATCATCCTTCATTCGGGGCTCATTTTCTCTCTCCTTTATTAAAGAGTCCTTAACAACACAATTTAAAATAAACACCTCTGGATACCAAAATACCCTCCCACTACATTTTCTTGCACACTTGTATGAAAACAACTCACATCTGCCTGATGGAGACCTGGGTTAAAGCCAGTCAGACTAGTGCCTGTCCTTGTCTTCAACAAGTCACTGGAGAAGTGTGAGGTCCCCTCCTGCTTCAAACGACCCCCATCATCCGGGCCCCAAGAAACCACCACCCCTGGGATAAATGACTACAGGCCCTGTACCCCTGAGTTTTGGGGGTCAAAAAACCTTTGAACGGCTGGTGTTGAAGCACCTGAAAGACATCACAGGCCCTCTACTGGACGCCCTGCAGTTTGCTTACTGAGAAAAACAGGTGGCAGATGATGCTGTTAACTTAGGTCTACACTTCATCCTGCAACACCTCGACCCCCCGGGGAGTACGCCAGGATCCTTTTTGTAGACTTCAGCTCAGCCTTCAACCCCTATCATACCAGACATCCTCCACCAGAAGCTCACCCAGTAAAAAGTCCCAGCCCCCTGTTAGTGGATCATCAGCTTCCTGACGGACCGACCGCAGCGGGTGAGATGGGGAGCATTCTCCCGAACCAGATCAATAAGTACTGGTCCCCCCCGGGGGTGTGTTCTATCCCCATCCTCTTCTCCCCCTACACAAATGCGGGCACCTCAGCGGACTCGTCCGTGAAAACCCTGAAGTTTGGAGATGACACCACTGTCATTGGCGATCCAGGACGGTGATGAGTCTGCATAAAAGACAGGAGGTGGATCGGCTGATACACTGGTTTTGTAAAAATGCCTGGAACTAAAAAATAAAAGACTGGGAGATGGTGGTGGACTTTCGGGAACACCACCCCATACACCCCCTCCCCATCCGGCTGTGGATCACTTAGGTTCTTAGGAACCACCATCTCTGAGGACCTGAGATGGGGCTTTACACCTAGACACGTTCGGAAGAAGGCCCCGGAGACTGTACTTCTGAGGCAACTCAAAAAGTACAACCTTCCACAGGAGCTGCTGGTCATCTTCTACACTGCCACCCTTCAGTCTGTCCTGTCTTCATCCATCTCCTGTGGGTTCGGTTTACCACAAAACAGGGGCAGGGCCAGACTGCAAAAAACAATCAGGACTGCAGAGGAAAATCATCAGGGCTGACCTTCCTCCATCAGGACTATACAGGGCTAGGGTCAGGAAAAAGCTGCTAAAATCTCTGCAGACCCCCCACACCCCCCACAAAATGTTTTGAGTTCTGCCTTCAGGTGGCGCTACAGAGCGCTGTTCACTAAAACCGCCGCCACAGAGACAGTTTTTCCCCCCGGCTGTTTTCTGTTTAACATCAATAGAGTACAAAAAAAACAGCAAAAATGTTGCAAATGAACCTTTTTATTTATTTAAAAAGTGTTTATTTTGTACATTGTAAATATGTATATTTGTAGTGCAAAAACAAAAAAACCCAAAGAGAAATGTACGGAGTCAAATTCCTTGTTTGTATGTACAAACTTGGCAATAAAGGATTCTTGATTCTGATTCTGATTGTTGCCACTGAATTGCTTTTATTTGAGCTCCTCCCATGTTTCGAGAAGAGGAAGAGCAGCCGTTCTTAAGGATGGTTACGAATGTGAGCAGCATCCTCGGTCTTTCTCCAGCTTTGAACTTCTTCTACTGTCAAGATCGTTAGGTGTTCGGTTATGGTTTTAATTTGCATTCATGTTTTTCAGCATGTTCCTAGTAATGTTCTATAGGTCTTGCCATATTCTGTTATTTTGACACTTGGGTTTTGCCATATAGTTAATTTCCTTGTGCTCATTTTTGTTAGGTGTATGCCTTTAGCTCATTCTTTATGTTTTTCTTGTGATCCTTTTACATCTAGATTGTTTCCTGTTAGATCCATGTTCTCTACAGCTTCTTCTTCAGCTCCGTTCGTGTTTATTGGTTTTCTCTCCTTCTCTGCCTTCTCTCTGCCTCAGCTGCAATGTATTCCTTCTGATTGGCCCTTCTGGTTTGCCTGTCATTTCTCTACCCCTGCCTCAGTGTACTTACTGGTTCTCTTTGTTCCTTACTGGTTCCTTCCGTTTATCTGCCATCTGGTCCATTTCTCTGTTCCATGCTCAGTTTCTCCATATCTTCAGTTGTTTTCTGCAAGTTCTTTTCATTTGTGTTGTTTTTTCTATTAAGGTTTTTCACTTTAGTTGCTCTGCAGTTGAGTCCCTCAGCACCTAAACATGACAAAACCCATACTGTGTGCAGTTAGTTACCAACCAGAAGGACTTTAAAGGACTTATCCCAACTTTTAGGTGAAATAATGTCCAAATATGTTGTTCTTGTTGTTCTTGTTGGCCATGTGTGTTGTCCTGACAACCTTTTGGTGAAGGACGTTTTAAGCCTCTATGACTCTTAATTTTACACAGTGTGTGACTCTGGCCCGACACCAGAACAGGGAACACATTGGACCTTGTGTTATCTTTTAGTGTGACTGTCTCCAGCTTGAAGCTTGGTGGCGCTGTGTTTTTAGACCATACGCCTGTGTTGTTTGGCATAATGGGAAGACATTCCTCTTTGTTACCAGTTGGCCTAAATCCCAAAACTGAAAGATAACGCTTGCTGTCTGTGCTTGAGGAAGTTCTAGGGATGGACCGGTACCACATCATTTCAAAGCCAGTACATCCATCTGTCCCATCAGATGACATCATACACCATTTTGGGTTCATCAGGATCATGTTTCAGGAATATTTTTGGGAAAACAAAAAATTCCCAGTTTTGTTATTTTTTTCCAAATCATCCCAAATAGCGTTTGAGATGATCTGCAGGATAATGCTTCCCCAGCTTTGAAGGTTTGATGCTTGTCTGCATCTGAGGTGCTCAGGAATCTTTGTTCAGAGCAGAATCACGGCTCAGAAGTTTGTTCTTCTTTGTTCCAAAGCTGCAGCATCTGGACCTGAGGACCTATGATGGAATCACACTATAATCCTGCACACTGCTGGTGGAGGACATCGGCTATTTAATTTCAGCTTCAGTTCTAAAATCAGAGGGAAAAGGAATAAGAATGAGCCACTGTGCAAACACACAGTCTGCTCTGACATCCCCGTCATGGTCTGAGCTCATTCTGCTACATCCTGCAGCTGAGCAGGACATTCATCACAACATGAAATGATTCTCAGTTCAGCTTGTTTCTGATGAAACCTGCAGATCAACACACATTTCCACTTTATCGCCTGCTCTGAAGAAACACCTGGTTAATAAACCCACAGTGCATGCTCACTCCTCTTTAACCGGACCAGCCTGGTTCTGCTGATTTCATGCATCTATAGCTGCTGTTTGTGTCATACCTGCTGCACCCAGTTCCATCTACATCATGTCTGATATTCTCCTGCTTCTTTTGGCTTCACCTGAGCTCCGGGTTTCCTGAAGGTGAGAACAAACGGAGTCCCAGTTTGCAGCCTGACTTTTTCCTCCCAGCAGCTAAACAAACCAAGTCAAATTGTCTAATCTTAGATCAAGAGTTTGCTCTGAGGGAGCGCGCTCAGTCTGAAGGTTGCTCAGGAGACTCGGAGTGCTCCTCATTCTCAGATGCTTCAGTCTGAATCCAGCCTCAGCAACAGCTGTTAAATATTAATTTCCTCCTTCAAGAGGTGGACCCAAAGCTTCCTGCATCAGACACACAAGAAGAAGAAGAATCTGAGGGGGAGGAAAGACAGAAAAGTTTTTTCTGCTCTGAGAACTTCTCCTCCACTCTGCAGAAGTGTTCCTTACTCCCACAAACTTGCATAAAAAAATACTAAAATATTATTTTACCTGAACTTTGATAATTAGCTTTTGTCCATCTGTCTATCCATCCATCCGTCCATCAATTGTCATCCATCCATCTAATTTCTGGTTTGTGCTTTCAGATGAATGCAGATTGATGAGTTGGACTTAGAGTCAGACTTCTTGCTTCGTTGGCTCCGCTTCAGTCTTTCCAACAAACCAAACTTTATATGTTAATCCAATTTTTCCCATTTTTCCTTCTCGGTCTTTTCATGGATCGGACCCAGAACCGACTCATTGTCTGCGTCAGACTTGGTGCTGAACTCTGCAGGATAATCTGTGTGGGGTGATGAGGCTGGTTCCGCCTTCACAGATAGCTCATGGAGATGAGGAGCAGAGATTAAACAATTGGGTCAGCTGGCAAGCTGCAGAACATTGAGATTAAACCAACCCAATAAGAACCAAACTGCTAAGATTAATTTAAAGAGGACTGATGTTCATCTACATGATGAAACATGAGAAGGGTTCTAATTTTCCAGCTGAACTCAGTTTGTTCTCTGACCCGGCCCGGCCCACTTTCTGTAAAGATTCTCACTGGATTTTAGTTTGGTTCATTTTCACAAGAACCTGTGGAAGATAAACACCAGAAATACATCTGTTGATCTCTTGCTGCATCCTGCCATCACTTAGGAGCACCAGAACCTCTGCTTCTGGGAAGAGTCTCACTGCTGACCCAGATTGAGCATTCTTCCCTTTCCCAGTTTAAAGATGTCCTCTGGTTGTCTCTGATGAATCCAAATGGAGACAGGGGGACATCTGTATGACAGATTATCTGAGATCCATGACAGTAGAAACCCTCCAGTCTGTGTGAACTTTGCTCTGCTGGAGGAACCGGGTTCAGGGACTTTATTGAATCATGATTTTTCAGGCCCATTACCCAGAACCACTTTACAGTGGGTGAACCTGACAGGGTGGAACCAGCAAGATGATGGGCTGCACATGTAATGGTCTCCTACAGCTGATGATTTACTGATGATCTACCAAACTCCAACCTTCAGGGTGAAGGTCTTCTGGACTGAACAAGTCAGCTAAAGGGTTAGTTTTGGATCTTTAAACAGAGGTTCTGTGAAGTTGTTTTCAGTAACAGTTCTCTTCCTTCTAGAAAACATTTAGAACCACTTGGAGCTTGTTGCTGAAGGAAGTGCATCCTTTCTGATCCCTCTGCTCTCTGAGAGACCTTGTTGATCTCTCCATCCCTCTAAACAGTTTATTCTGGTCCATAAATACTGAACATGATGTTGCTGCAGCACCCAGTAGATGTTATGGACCTCGTGGTGCTTTAAAGTGCTCCTCGTTGTGATCTGTATTGAAATGCATAAAAAATTATCTAATTTCTTTTATCATCAGAGCCCAACACAGTCTTAGACAGCATAATTAAATCTGAAAAGGTACTTCCATACTGGTCAATTTTTAACATGCCATAAAATATGAAATCAAAGGAAAACAGTCTTGATTAATAGTTAATGAAGCCTGTGGTTTAATGATGGACGTTTCTACTGTTAGAATAGTGACAAGGTCAGCTGACTGTTCAGTACCATGGACATACAGGGTTCTCTAGATGCTCGTCGTTCTGAGGCTTCTGGAGGTCTCTAAGGGGCTACTTCCTTCATTGGCTGTTTGCAACCTCTGATCTCCAAGGCTCCTCTCAGATGTTTGCAGGAATGTGAAGAGTTGCCTCCTTTCATCGCAGCAGCAGCGCAGTTGTTTTCTTGCATGAGATTTTATTGTCACTGCAGGACGCCTGAAGCTGATGAGCTAACTGATCTGCACGGAGTAAATGGTTAGAAAGCCTCCTCATGGGAGGAGGAGGATGAGGGAGTTTCCACGGCGACCGCAGCATCCCTCAGGCTCAGAGAGGTGATTACCCCACAATGCAATTAGCCTTCGCTTCCTCTGCCTAAATTAGAAACCAAATGTAATAAAGTGTGTAAAACACGGAGAAGACGAGGAAGGAGATCTGTTGTTTCTGCTGCTGGAGGAGCCTGGAGACGCTGCAGTCTGTTCTCACAGCAGCACGCTGAAGGTTACAGCTGGATTTTACTGTGAGGAGCTGATCTGAGAACAGTTTCCATCAGAGGAGAAACAGTACGATCTGAGAGCTGCAGGGCAAACATGAGCATGAAGAAATCTGGTCTGTGTGGAAGTAAAGGGAGTAGAGGTTTTACTGAATGTTCCTGTAGGTTGAAGAAGTTTCTGAACAGATTGGTTAGGAGCTTCCATCTATTGCTGAATGACGGCACAGAGGAGGTTTTCTCATACGAATGAAAATTCTGCTGGAATCTGTCGAGAATTGTCTTCCCATCATTATTGGCTTAAACTGAACTTGGAAAACCATTCAGCAGAAATACTGCAGCTGCTGCAGGTCATTAGATGTTACAAGAAGGTAAATTATGGAGCATCTTCTGCAGCTCTGTCAGGGAGATCTACAGGTGTGGAAGTGTTTTAGGACTTTGTGAAGACTTTGGGATGATCTAGTATATGTGGAATGCTAATTGTCCAGATGTTGGTCATTTATTGGTAAAATCCAGTTAGCATTGTAGCTTCTCTGCTGGTGAGAGTCTGATAGAACAAGTCCAGTGAAAGACGGCTCTACCATCAGGTGCAAGCTCTGAGACAACCAATGTCTGAGATATTCTTTCATTTACTGAAGAAGTTCCTAGAGCTTCCACTCCTCAACTACTTCATCCAGCTCATCTGAGGCTCCCAAGGTGTTCCCCAACCAGAGGTGAGGTTTAATATCTCCAGAGAGTCCTGGGTCTGACCTGAGGCCTGCTACTCACAGTGGGCCATGTCCACAACACCTCCCTATGTCCTAAACATTTTCTTACCAGATGCCCAAACTCTCTCAGCTCGCTTCTTTTGTTGCAGAAAACTATTCAATCTTCATCCGAGCTTCTGCTCTGAACTTCTGCTGGTGGATCCTTCTGACCTGAGCAGGACGCCTGTTTTCGCTACCTGCTGGGATGCATGATGTCTTTTCTTCAGTTATTACGCCAACATATGACAACAGGTAAGGGGTGGAGCATAGATCAGATGGGAACCTGGAAGCTCCAACCTTTCAGCTCAGCTCAGACTGCTACATCATCCACATCACCAGCAGATGTTCCTCCAGTCCACCAATCCTAAACAGTCTTGTTGCCCGTAGAGTGAAGCTTAGATTCTGGGTGGTTCCTCGGCTCCTTTGCTAGCTTTTTATGGGTTCAAACAGATCCTGGAGGACTTTGCTGTGACCAGTGCAGATGTGGAGGTCTTCTAGGGGTGTCAACGTCCCCTGTGGGTGTTGCTTAGTGGTTGCTAAGAAGGTTTGGATATGTTGGGCCTCAGACACTTCTCCTCTATGTTGTTACTTTGTCTCCCTGTTTCAGTTCATCAGGGCAGAAAAACCACCTGAATGTACATGTTTTCCTGATCCGAACCTGGTTCTGTCATTTGTGTCTTTCCTCTCCTTTAATTGTTCTGTTTCCAAAGCCTCATCTTCATGTAGAAGACACTGATAATGATCATTTGGTGGGTTTCTGTGGCTGAAGACAGCAGGTGATTATCTCCTCGCTGGTGGAGCATTAATCCTCTAACTGTGGAGCCTCATTATTGAATCTTCAGCAGATGAACATTATTTATGACTAAAGGAGCTGATAGGAGATACAGAGAAGAGATCTGCATCCTGATTTTGTTATGATTTGAGGGTGTTTGAGTTTTTGTTTTAGGATTTTCTCTGATTCTGATTGTGTTCTCCAAGCTGTTTAGGATCTTGCTTCTGAGATTAATGTTTTCCAGGTGGTGCTTTAGTTCTCTCCTTAGGCTTTGTTTCCTATGGTTCTTGTATTCTGTTCATGGTGCAGTTTAGATTATGTTCTCTTTTATCTGTAAGATGTTCCTTAGGTTTGATTGTGTCCTTGTATTGCCACAGCTTGTAATCAGCTTCGTTCGGTCCACCTGCACCATGCCAATCAGTCTCCCTGCTTCTCCTTTGCCATGCCCATATATACACACCATTATTCTGTTCGTTCTCTGTGGAAATGTTCACGGTTTACTCTGTTGTCATGCCAAGCCTATCCTTGTCTTCGCCTATTAAGCATGCCATGTCAGCCTGTGTTTCACGCCAGCCTCTGCCACCAGCTGCATGCTGTGAGGGTTTTTTCCTGATTAAAACTTTACTCAACGCAACTCTGCCTGCTCGTCTGCACTCTGGGGTCCATTGTGACAGATTGTGGATAGGGTTCCCAGACGCTCAGTGAGTTCTCTGTTAGTCCCTTTAAGGTTCTGCTGGTAAGAAGGTTTTTTGTAACCTTGTAGGATCTGAACATTCCTGACGATCCTCAAAATAGTTTCTGTTAAGGCCTGTTTGGATCTCCTAACAGTTGTGAAATGTCTCATCAAGTTCCCTGTGTTCCTGAGGAACTGTTGTGAAAGCTGGAAAGCTGGGTCCTTTGTGACTACTTCTGGCTTCTCAATGCAGAACATAAAGGCTTCCCTGTCTGAAGGGAAACTGAAGCAGCTGTTGAGGTCCTGCAGATGTTTATCTGTGAATGCTTTTCATGAAAGATTCTGTGATTCTTGATGCACTTCAGGAGTCTTTAGGAAGTCTTAACAGATGTTGCAGAAGACCTTAGGACGTTGTAGAGGTCCTTAATGAGAAACTCAGGACATTTTAGGCGTCACTTTAGGAGAAGGAAAGTCCATGAAGAGGAACATTCAGCAAGGACCTGTAAAAAAGGTGTCTATCGTGTTGTGGTTTGTAAAGGACCCAAGTGCAGTTGCTGACTGTGGCAAAAGGTTTTAAATAAAACATAAAGCAGAACTTGCAGATGAACCTTAGGAAGAGCAGGACAGTGAACAGTGAAAAACCAGGAGTTTAAATACTGAGGCAGGGGTGGAAAATGGCAAAGGAACCAGGAGAGCTAATCATGTAGGTGTGGAACAGCTGTGGCAGAACAAAGGCAGGGACGATGAGGGAGGAAGACTACCTTACACAAAGAGACCTGAACTACTAACCAGGGGAGGAAGACTATAACTGATCTAAGAGAAATAAACCCAAAGAACAGAAACAAGATTAAACTAACATGGAAACACCTTGCTAACAATAGTCAACAGATAAATGAACTAAATAAGGCAAGACCTTTAGAACATAAATAAACAGCAAGAAAATGATCAAAACTCAAACACCTTTGGATCATAACAGAACCCTGATGGAACATTTCACATTTTATGTTCAGGTTTTAATTGAGAACATTTCTGGCAGGTTTGGTTCTGGTTTTGTTCTCAGAGATTTTCTGTAATTTTTTCCTGCTGTCGGGGTCAGATGTGTCCATAAAAGCTGAGAACTCTCAGTTCCCATGTGGCTGAGTAGAATCTGTGTATATCTGAACTTGTTTTCTTGTCTGCAGAAGCAAAAAGCTTGACATTCCTAAAAGTTTTTCCGGCAAACTGCACATCAGCACAGTTTATTCCCAGAATTCCCTTTGTGTCTCTGAATGTCTCAGGAAGCTGTCCCCCGGCTGTGGGTATTTGCTGGATCAGTCCCAGCTCCGGTGTGAGCTGGAGGCTGTGTGTTGTTGGCGGCTCCGGCCCACCCCTGGCAGCATATTTTGCCTGATATTTTCAGTAAATATGCTCCGATTGGTTTATCATCAGCATGGCTCTAAATGCAGGGAGAAATGGATTATTGTTGATCAGAGACGATGAAGATGAGCAGAACTTTCTCTGTGCAGCAGTAAAACCCACTCACTCTAATCCTCTTCTCTGCTTCTCTTCCTCCTGTTTGTTTGGCAGAACCCATCATCTCATTCATGCATTCAAACATAAACACAAAGCAGGTGAAACGGACCAGAGCTTAGGTCTCAGGGAAATAAAAACAGCCCAATCTAGGCCTAAACACAGAACCGGTACCACCGCCCACCGTTACTGTCTTACAACAATGTTGAATCAGATTTTTCCTGCTGATAATGAAGCATTTATCAGCAGGACTGAGGCAACGCTGGCCTGACATCAGGAGCGAAACAGCTCTGTCCGTGTTGATGGCCCAGCTCTGCTCTGAGAGAGCAGAGAAGAACGGATGGGTTCTCACCGGGTCACATCAGGATTCCTTCTGCTGTTGGAAAACTGGATCAGCCTTAGTGCTGCTGATGATGATATTCCACCCAAAACATCTGCGGGCGGTTCTGTTGGGTCTTCTTTTCTTTCTGCTCTCTAAAACTTGAGGAACTGCAGGACTGCTGTCAGGGCTCCTCATCAGTGTGGACCCTGGATCTACTGGAGAGGATTAAAGCCCACTCCCACTCAGGATTCAGTCTGATGGAGACACTGTCAGAGTGGAGATGGGTTTTCTGTGTGGTTCCAGCTAAGTGAAGCGCTGTAACGACTGTGGACCCTGACAGCTTGGACTTCAGCTGCTTGGATCTGTTGCCATCCTCCGCTGCGGCCCGTGTTCTGATGGAGGTGTCAGCCTCACACAGGAGGCTGTGGGTGGCTTACTCCTGACAACGTCAGCCAGCTCCACTCCTCATGGTGTGGAGCTGTGACTGTGTTGAGTCACCATGTCATTAATCACTGCATCAACAGTTTTCTGATGAACCATCAGGCTCATTGATCCAGATTTGTTGTCAGGAACGGTTCCTAACGACCTGCAGTAGGTCCAAGGAACCGCTGCGATCCGTCACAGTAACCATTAAATCCAGCCACAAGCAGGAGTTGCGGCAGACTGTGTGTGTGTGTGTGTTGCTGCTATCTTTTGTTTACAGCCAGTAGATAACGACATACATAAACAGGCCTAATTAGCAGAAAACACTGGTTTCCATGTTGGAGAAGATGCAGCAGAAGCTCAGAATGAGCTCAGTGTTCACCATCACCAGAAGATTGGGTCTGGATTTAACAAGTCAGTCAGGGGATGAGAGAGAAAATCACTGCAGGATCCATCTGAGTTGGTCAGAAAGGTCTTCTTCTGGTTTCATATAATGTTCTTTTCATATAGCTCTCCAGGGATGCTGGAGATGATCAGGATGATCCAGATCATTTGAGGTATGTTAATATAAAATAGTTGTTGATCAAACCCTTTCCAGATGAAGTGAAGATGAAAATCATTTCCTCCAGAAGTCCAACCCAAACCATGACAGAACCCCCACCATGATGCAGAGACTCACCTGTAGCTCCTCCTGACCTCTGCTGTCTGACTGATGATGAATTGAACCAAATATTAAACATTAGGACCTGCTGCCACTCGTGGTTCTGGTCCGGTTCTTTTCATCCAGTTCCCCTCTATAAGAACATGTTCTTTATGGATGGATCAACACTGGGTTCCAGGTTCTTCAGGACTTCATTCACTCTTAAAGTTCTGGTTTTAGGAGGCGACGTTTTTCTGCTGGTAAAACCTGTGACACTTTTTCTTATACTGACCACGCTGACAGACTCCAAGTCCTCGTTTCTTCTGGAATCACCTTATCAGTGCAGGACACACTGACTGGTTCTGCTTCAGCCCAAATAATCCAGAGGTCACAGTTAAAATAATAATCCTGTGTGAAAGGTCAATCGGTCAACCTTTATTTATGTAGCACTATTATACACAGTGAAGTAACCAAAGTGCTTCAGGTAAAACGAAACAATAAAGATAAAAGTGGTGAGCAACAAAACACGCTTAGGATTAATAAAACAATGAAACAGGCCTGATGCTGAAACTCCCCAGAATTAAACGCCAATGTAAACAGATCAGTTTTTGAAAGTGATTTAAAATCACCCTAGGACGACACCTCAGCCTTTACCTGCAGTCCAAGGAGAGCTGAAGAACCTTCAGGAGGAAGAAGTTTGGAGAAGGTCTCCAGCCTGGAGCGGAGTCCTATTCCTGCGAAGTAAAGAAACCATTTTAGCGTGAAGGTTTGTTTGCTAGAAATCTAGCGTTAATCTTCCGTTTCAGCTGCTGACAGGGCCTGACTCGTCCGTCCGTCCAGCAGAGCAGTGGCCTCATGTTTCTATAAGAGACACTGAGACAGGTGAAGGATGTGAGAGACTGGAGGAGACGATGGACGGTTACAGGCTGTTTGTGCTGACTGGAGCGGGACCATTTAACGTTGTGAGCTGCTGATTTCTGCCTTCCACTCGCAAACAGGACAGAGTCCGATTTTATGCCTCTGGAGAGAGAATGTTGGCGCAGGGAAAGAGTCAAAATGTTTAAATACTGAGTCCAGGTGTTCTGCTTCTTGGTTTTACCTTTGAACAGCTTCAGAACTTTGTTCTGATTCTTTCACTCTGAACACAGTGACCCGTTGAAAAACTGGGTCCCTGCAGCGTTTTACCGGGGATTTGTTCAAGCAGCAGGAAAATAATTATCTGCAGCATCAAAGGTCCACGTCCTGCAGGGACAGAAGATCCTTGCTGCTCTGATTCACTCTACAATTAGATTGGATCTCATCCCGATGACTGCTGATCTCCTCTCCTGCTGCTCTTCATCAGAAATTGGCCTACCAGCAGGAGAGGAAGGTGAGATGAAGAGCCATGGCAAATGAATGTCTCTGCTGTTTATCAGGACTTGAAGCAGCCAATCAGGGAGCGCCTCATCACCGAGCCATGGAGAGATTAGCTGTGATGCTGCAAGGACTCAGTTAATGTGACAGCATCAAATCTGAACATCTCTGCTAGGATCTGTTCCAGTCAGAACGCATCAGAACATAACCGCCTTCTTTAGTCAGTTTGACCAAATAAAATGATCTCGGTTCTGTTTAGTTTGCAGAAGGCTGAAGGTCCACCAACCTGTGATGTCCTCTGAGCACTTCAGTAAGGGCTGATGGAGCCCAAAGGGAACGTGTGAAAACAGGATGGGGACCCGGATGTTCCAGTGAGAACACCACACAGAGAACCACCTGAAGAGGTTCTACCTGATTAGGATCTACATGAAGCTCTGTTAATGTTTGACTGGAGTGTCTATGGCAGCAGGAAGAGCAGAGCTCCTCTGGGTGGTGAAGTTAATTAAACACACACAGTTTGATGCAGCTGCACACACACTCCCTGCTCCCCACCTCCAGTCTGAGAACGTCTTCATTTGCATGAGCTCATGTTCTCACTGATTGCGTTAAACAGCAGAAGGAAGTGCTGCAGCCTCCGGACTCGTTCTAATGAGACGCAGTGAAACAGAACAACAACGGGTTCCTGCAGCTGTGGTAATCATCCCCTCTGGTCTTTCACCAGCAGCTCCACCAATCAGCTGAGAGGTGAAGCCTTTTCCAGCTGGAGTACGAAGCAGTGAAGTTGTGCTCCAGGACGTCTGCTGGCTGCATTCAGGAACAGGTTTCCTCCAATCAGAGACAGTTTCCTGCTGCATGCAGGTGAAAGGTGATCATCTGAGCACTGAGCCTTCCTGTGCCTGATCACACTTTCTGGGAGTAAATATCCTCTCCATGTCAGTCAACACTATAATGTCAGATCTCACAAGGACTGGCTTTCTGAGCAGATTTTTCTGCTTAAGGCTGCATTGCTTCACAGCTCCTTCAGGGGGCGTTGAACACCTGAAAACTCAGCAGAAAATTACTTTCTAATCATTTGAGTTTATGCGTCTGATAGATCCTGGACATTAACCTCAATGAAGGTTCATCAATTCATGAATTACTGTAATGTTTCTGTATCGTGATATTATCGATGTTATTGGATTTTGTCCTAATAAGCCGGACCAGAGGTGACCAGTGGGGGAGCTGGCCCCCAGGGGGATTCGTGCCGGCGCCTTGGCACCCATCCCTTCCTCCCTAACATATGCAACACCACACATCAGTAGGGTCTTGATGTGTGGGAAGATGGGACTTGTAGGCATAGGAGGAGCACCATCGAGTGCCCCCCATCCACTATGTTTGGCCCCATCCTGCACCTCAGTGTTAATACACTAGAGATACTTAGGGCGTTGGGGTTGGGGTGGCTGTCAGCAAGCAGTGGGATTTTTACACAACACAACCTCAATTTTAACACAATTTAGACATAAATGCGGAAGGCTGGCGGGGGGCTGCTCCCTTTGATGGGGTGTTTGTGTGGGGGCCACATTCCAGAGTGGTTGGCTTCTGTCGGGGAGCCAGCGGCTCCTGGTGAATTGTTGGGCTGGTCGTGGACCGCAAGGGACAACTCAGGGCCCTGGTGGGGATCACTCCCTCTCCATCAATTGAACACTTCCAGGTGACAAACTCTCTCACGTAGATCCACTCAACATAAAAACCCTTATTTCTACACCCACACACCGACACACAAATAACTCAAATGGCTGAAGGTCACACTAACACAGGTTACTACTTTGGTGCTGGATACAGTCTTGATTTAATTATAAGTAGAGAAATTATTTTGTAGAGGAAAAACTGGCCTGGCTCCTGAAGTCAACCAGCTTCTCCGTATATGCTATGGCTGAAATGTTAAAATAATAAGGATTTAGTATTAATTTATTCAATGTCGTCCAGCTGGTTTTTATTGTCGTAAACATCAGAGCACCATTATTGGACTCAAAGCCGCACAGAAATATCAATAATATGAGGCAGGCTAACAGACAATCAGCAGGCAGTTTTCTGACCCTTACACTGATAACAATCTAGAAAATTATTATGATATTATGAAGAGGACACAGCACCTCTAACACCTGTAGAACCTCCTTCAGCAGCCAGAACGGGAACAGTCTCTTACATCAATGCGGAGGAGTCCTGGTCCACTCTTTGGATCATTGCTTCAGTTCAGTGAGGTTTCTGCTCACATGCATGTGCAGTGTCATGACCTTTAACCTTTAACCTGCTAACTGAGAGCTGTAGAGATCGAGCTCTTGGGTTTTTGGTCATTCCTCTGAGCTTCACGCTCTGACCTTGGACTGAATCTGGCAGCTGTCTGAGATGTTTTCCTCTTGGAAATAAACTTCTTCTCTGTAGGATGATGGACTTCAGATAGTTTGGAGATGACCTTATGACCCTTCCCAGGTTGATGGGAAATTAACTTAAATTCACTAAAATCCCACTTCTACTCTAAGATTTCTGCACGTTTCTGAACACCAGTAAAAATAATAGTATATTTCTCTCATTTAGTGGACTTTTCAGAACCTGTGAGTGAAGCTGGAAACTGCAGTGAGTGATGTTGGAATTAGAAGAAACAAACAACAAAACAAGTATTTGTTATTGATCTAAAAAACTCAGGTTTGAATAATCGAAACCTGAGAAAACATCAAATAAACCTCAGATGGCAGATGTTCTTCTACTATAACAAGTTTAATTATTCACATCTGTGGTACTGAACATAAACCTGATGTCTCTTCTCGTCTAATGAAACTGCTGAAGGTCCAATTTTCATCACAGCTGATTTATTTGGGAGTAAACTTGTGTTTATGCTGAGATGATGATGATGAACCTTCTGCACCACACTGAAAGGATGATTTGTGGTTCAGTGTTAAGTTGGTGGAAGTTTCTCCTGGAATCAGCAGCAGAAACTCAGTCTAACCTGCAGCTGATGATTCTCTCTTTGCTTCACAACCATCCCTGCAGCCAAGGCTGCACTTTTACTCTGACCGAACATAAATTTGCTCTGCAGCTGATTGAAGAGGAAAAAGGAGAGCAGTAAAATGGAAAAATGGCTCCTAGGGGAATAAGCTGACCTGCTTTCTTTCCTTTCTGTTAAAGAAAAGTCTCTTTATGAGCTTCCAGGCGTCTTTATGAATCTCACAGCCTTTTCTGTCTGATTGTTGCTGATTTGTCGACCTTCGGCCTCGCAGCTTTCGCCACACTAAGGCTTTCCTTTTATCTTCCTTCACAGCTTTAAAAGACAGCAGGCGCTGGGAGGGGGAGAGTATTAACTCGTCTTTATCTCCATATGCAGCTCTCTCCCCCACATCTCACAATTTAACTGCATGGAGATCCTCAGGACCTCTGCAGACCCTCAGATCCACATCCACTGCTGATTTACCTACAGCAGGAAACTGTCCACCTGACCTTCCGGTTCAGGTTGTTTCTTCTTCCCACAGGTTGCTGCTGCATCGGTCCCATTTATCCAGACACATTCCCCAGTTATTCCCATATTCTCTCCCACCGATCCGGTTTGTGTGGAAACCTTTCTGATCTGACCAGCATCCTCACATTCTGATTGGTTTCACGAAAAGCTGTGGAAATTCTTCAGCTACTGGACCAGGACTGGGTCAAACTAATCCGCTCAAATTACCAGATCAGATGGTTCTGGATCACATGGTTCTGGGTCAGACAGTTCTGGATCAGATGGCACTGAAACCAATGGTTCTGGACCACATTGTTCTGGAACAGTTGGTTCTGGTTCTGGAACAGATCTCAGGTGAGTCTGGAGGAGCTTCTGAACATCAGCGACCTTCTGTCTGAGCAGCAGAGTGACGATGAGGCACCGTGTTCCCATCAGGTCAGATTTCTGGGTTTCTGGTGTAACTGGACCTGAAACCGAGCCGCTGGCTGAAACCAGTTCCCTGTGATCCAAGTGTGAGTTCGGAGCTCCTTGTTTCCAGCTCGTTAGGAGAACGTTCTCTAGAGTTCAGCTCTGCAGCACGAGGCCGGCTTCTAAGCTTGATCTAATCTGTGAGTCACATCAGAGAAAATTGGATTTCTTGTCTCTTCCTGTGAGATGAGCCTGGTCTCCACTTATCTTCCTCTTTCCTTCCCTCAGGACTCTGTCTGTCCTTCCATATCCATGCGCTCATCTTCCTCCTCCTCTGACAGGAAGCATCAGATGAAAGATTCTGATTCGGGTGAAATTTGCAAACACACTGAGAAAAATCAGCAGCTCCAAAACGTTTCCTTTTTCACCTCAATTAAAAACACGGGAGTTATTTTAATACATTTGCAGAAATCTGAGTGAAGTCGCCGTAAATCTGTCAGAGACAGACGGCTGCAGAGAGATCTTCACACGCTTTTAATAAGGAAGTCAGCAGAGAGAGAAGATCCGTTATCTTCTGCATATAGGTTTATTAAACTAAAACTACAGAGAGAAGCAGCAGAACCCACAGAATAATGCTGCTCGGATCAAAGACTGGGGCTCTATTCTGGCAGAACATCCACAAAGTACCATCAGAACGGGAGAGTCCAAACTCTCCATCCATACCCCAAACCTAAAGCAAGGCATAATAAATAGGAATCAGAGAACTTTCCCTGAACTTACAGGGTACTTTCCTGAAATGTACTGGGTTTTTTTCTTGGATGTTGCAGTACCATCCTGGAACCTGCAGGGTACTTTTTTTCTGTGGTGTTTCTGGAGATTTTCCTGACTCTCATGCAGAATCATAGACAGGACTCGGGATGCATGTCGGAGAGCAAGCTGGCAGAGGACCGCTGGAGATGGAGGAGCTGCAGAGGATGACTGTGGAAGGATGTCTGGAGAAGGTTTGCAGAAGTGATCCGTAGTTGATGTAGAACCAAACAAGAGATCTTCGAGGCACAGAGGAACATACACACTTGGCTAAAGAACAAGGCCTAGGCTCGGCTCTGCCACGTTGATCTTCAGGCAAAGACTGGTCATCCAACAGCTCCTTAAATATCCAACACCTTGATGAGGGAATTACAGACAGGTGTGCAATCAGCAGCCGGCAGCCACGCCCGCCAGCAGAGAACCGCTGGTCAGGAAAGATCTCCTTCAACCTTCGACACCAAGAAAGATCTCCTTCAACCTTCGACAACAAGAAAGATCTCCTTCAAACTTCCACACCAAGAAAGATCTCCTTCAAACTTCGACACTAGGAAATATCTCCTTCAAACTTCCACACCAAGTAAGATCTCCTTCAAACTTTGACACCAAGAAAGATCTCCTTCAACCTTCGACACCAAGAAATATCTCCTTCAAACTTCCACACCAAGAAAGATCTCATTCAAACTTCGACACTAGGAAATATCTCCTTCAAACTTCCACACCAAGAAAGATCTCCTTCAAACTTCCACACCAAGAAAGATCTCCTTCAAACTTCCACACTAGGAAATATCTCCTTCAAACTTCCACACCAAGAAAGATCTCCTTCAAACTTCCACCCAAGAAATATCTCCTTCAAACTTCCACACCAAGAAAGATCTCCTTCAACTTACACCAGGAAAATTCTCCTTCAAACTTCCCACCCCAGAAAGATCTCCTTCAATTTCCCACACTAGAAATATCTCCCCTTCCCCAAAAAAGGTCCAAAACCCAAAAAGAAAGATCCCCTTTCAAACTTCCACACCAAAAAAATCTCCTTCAAATTTCCCACCCAAAAGAAAATCTCCTTTCAAACTTCCACCCAAGAAAGATTCCCTCAAACTTACACAGGAAAATCTCCTTTAAAAACTTCCACACCAGAAAGATCTCCTTCAAACTTTTCCACACTAGGAAATATCTCCTTCAAATTTCCCACACCAAGAAAGATCTCCTTCAAACTTCCCCCCCAGAAAATCTCCTTCAAACTTCCACACCAAAAGATCTCCTTCAAAACTTCCACAAAGAAAAATCTCCTTTTCAAACTTCCACCCAAGAAAGATCTCCTTCAAACTTCCCCAAAAGGGAAAATCTCCTTCAAACTTCCACACCAGGAAAATCTCCTTCAAACTTCCACACAAAAAATTTTCCTTAAACTTCCACACAAAAAAATCTCCTTCAAACTTCCACACCAAAAAAGATCTCCTTCAAATTTCCCACCAGAAAGATCTCCTTCCAAATTCCCACACCAAGAAAGATCTCCTTCAAACTTTAACCCAAGAAAGATCTCCTTAAAATTCCCACAGAAAAATCTCCTTCAAACTTCACCTAGGAAATATCTCCTTCAAACTTCCACACCGGAAAGATCTCCTTCAAACTTCCCAAAAAAAACCCCCCAAAAAAAAAAAAATTCTCTTAAAACTTCCCCCAAGAAAGATCTCCTTCAAACTTCCACACCAAAAGATCTCCTTCAAACTCCACACCAAAAAAATTCCTTCAAACTTCCCCCAAAAATTCCCTTCAAACTTCCACACCGGAAGATCTCCTTCAAATTTCCCCACAAGGAAAATCTCCTTCAAACTTCCAACAGGAAATATCTCCTTCAAACTTCACCCCAAGAAAGATCTCCTTCAAACTTCCACACCAAGAAAAGATCTCCTTCAAACTTGACACCAGGAAAAGATCTCCTTCAAACTTTCCACACCAAGAAAGATCTCCTTCAAACTTGACACCAAAAAGATCTCCTTCAAACTTCCACACCAAAAGATCTCCTTCAAACTTCACACTAGGAAAAATCTCCCTTCAAACTTCCCCCCAAGAACCCTTCAAACGGAAAGATCTCCTTCAAACTTCCCCCCAAGAAAAATCTCCTTCAAACTTCCACACCAAGAAAGATCTCCTTCAAACTTCCACACCAAAGGAAAGATCTCCTTCAAACTTCCACACTAGGAAAATCTCCTTCAAACTTCCACACAGAAAGATCTCCTTCAAACTTCCACACCAAGAAAGATCTCCTTCAACTTCCACACCAAAAAGTCCCTTCAAACTTCCACACCAAAAGATCTCCTTAAAAATTTCACACCAAGAAAGATTCCCTTCAAACTTCCACACCAGAAAGATCCCCTTCAACTTTCCACACCAGAAGATCTCCTTCAAACTTCCACACTAGGAAATATCTCCCCCCTTCAAATTTTTTTTTCCACACCAGAAAGATCTCCTAAAATCACAAAAGAAAGATCTCCTTCAAACTTCCACACCAGGAAAGATCTCCTTCACAAACTTCCACACCAAGGAAAGATCTCCTTCAAACTTTCCACACAAGAAAGATCTCCTTCAAACTTCCACACAAGGAAAATCTCCTTCAAACTTCCACACCAAGAAAGATCTCCTTCAAACTTCCACACCAAAGGAAAGATCTCCTTCAAACTTCCACACCAAGAAAGATCTCCTTCAAACTTCCACACTAGGAAATATCTCCTTCAAACTTCCACACAAGAAAGATCTCCTTCAAACTTCCACACTAGGAATATCTCCTTCAAACTTCCAAAACCAGAAAGATCTCCTTCAAACTTCCACAACTAGGAAAATCTCCTTTTCAAACTTCCACACCAAGAAAGATCTCCTTCAAACTTCCCACACCAGGAAAATCTCCTTCAAACTTTCCACACCAGGAAAGATCTCCTTCAAACTTCCACACCAAGGAAAGATCTCCTTCAAAACTTCAAAACCAGGAAAGATCTCCTTTCAAACTTACACAGAAAGATCTCCTTCAAACTTCCACCAAGAAAGATCTCCTTCAAATTTCCCACACTAGGAATATTTTCCTTCAAACTTCCACACCAAGAAAGATTTTCCTTCAAACTTCCACACCAAGAAAGATCTCCTTCAAACTTCCACACTAGGAAATATCTCCCTTCAAACTTCCACCAAAAAAGATCTCCTTCAAACTTCCCCCCAAAGGAAAGATCTCCTTAAAACTTCCACACCAGGAAAGATCTCCTTCAAACTTCCACCAGGAAAGATCTCCTTCAAACTTACACCAGGAAAGATCTCCTTCAAACTTCCACACCAGAAAGATCTCCTTCAAACTTCCACACCAGGAAAGATCTCCTTCAAACTTCCACACCAGGAAAGATCTCCTTCAAACTTCACACCAGGAAAATCTCCTTCAAATTTCACACAGAAAGATCTCCTTCAACTTCACACCAGGAAAGATCTCCTTCAAACTTCCCACCAAAGAAAGATCTCCTTCAAACTTCGACACCAGGAAAGATCTCCTTAAACTTCGACACCCAGAAAGATCTCCTTCAAACTTCAAAACTAGGAAATATCTCCTTCAAACTTCCACACCAAGAAAGATCCCCTTCAAACTTCCACACCCATGAAAATCCCTTCAAAACTTCCACACCAAGAAAGATCTCCTTTCAAACTTCCACACCAGGAAAGATCTCCTTCAAACTTCCCACACTAGGAAAATCTCTTCAAACTTTCCACACCAGGAAAATCTCCTTAAAACTTCCACACCAAAGGAAAGATCTCCTTCAAACTTCCACACTAGGAAATATTCCCTTAAACTTCCACACCAGAAAGATCTCCTTCAAACTTCCACACCAGGAAAGATCTCCTTCAAATTTTGACACCAGGAAAGATCTCCTTCAAACTTCCACCCAAAAAAAGATCCCTTCAAACTTTGACACCAGGAAAAGATCTCCTTCAAACTTCGACCCGGGGAAAGATCTCCTTCAAACTTCCACACTAGGAAATATCTCCTTCAAACTTCCACACCATGAAAGATCTCCTTCAAACTTCCACACCCAAGAAAGATCTCCTTCAAACTTCGACCCAGGAAAGATCTCCTTCAACTTCCACCCCAAAAGAAAGATCTCCTTCAAATTTTTTACCCGGGAAAGATCTCCTTCAAACTTCGACCCAGGAAAAGATCTCCTTCAAACTTTCACACTAGGAAATATCTCCTTCAAACTTCCACACCAAGAAAGATCTCCTTCAAACTTCCACACCAAGAAAGATCTCATTCAAACTTCCACACCAAGAAAGATCTCCTTCAAACTTCCACACCAAGAAAGATCTCCTTCAAACTTCCACACTAGGAAATATCTCCTTCAAACTTCCACACTAGGAAATATCTCCTTCAAACTTCCACACCAGGAAAGATCTCCTTCAAACTTCCACACTAGGAAATATCTCCCTTAAACTTCCACACTAGGAATATCTCCTTCAACTTCCACACCAAAGAAAGATCTCCTTCAAACTTCGACACCAGGAAAAGATCTCCTTCAAACTTCCACACCAAGAAAGATCTCCTTTCAAACTTTAAACACCAGGAAAGATCTCCTTCAAACTTCGACACCAGGAAAGATCTCCTTCAAACTTCCACACTAGGAAATATCTCCTTCAAACTTCCACACCATGAAAGATCTCCTTCAAACTTCCACACCAAGAAAGATCTCCTTCAAACTTCGACACCAGGAAAGATCTCCTTCAAACTTCCACACCAAGAAAGATCTCCTTCAAACTTTGACACCAGGAAAGATCTCCTTCAAACTTCGACACCAGGAAAGATCTCCTTCAAACTTTCACACTAGGAAATATCTCCTTCAAACTTCCACACCAAGAAAGATCTCCTTCAAACTTCCACACCAAGAAAGATCTCCTTCAAACTTCCACACCAAGAAAGATCTCATTCAAACTTCCACACCAAGAAAGATCTCCTTCAAACTTTGACACCAGGAAAGATCTCCTTCAAACTTCGACACCAAGAAAGATCTCCTTCAAACTTCCACACTAGGAAATATCTCCTTCAAACTTCCACACCAAGAAAGATCTCCTTCAAACTTCCACACCAAGAAAGATCTCCTTCAAACTTCCACACCAAGAAAGATCTCATTCAAACTTCCACACCAAGAAAGATCTCCTTCAAACTTCCACACCAAGAAAGATCTCCTTCAAACTTCCACACTAGGAAATATCTCCTTCAAACTTCCACACTAGGAAATATCTCCTTCAAACTTCCACACCAGGAAAGATCTCCTTCAAACTTCCACACTAGGAAATATCTCCCTTAAACTTCCACACTAGGAAATATCTCCTTCAAACTTCCACACCAAGAAAGATCTCCTTCAAACTTCCACACCAAGAAAGATCTCCTTCAAACTTCGACACCAGGAAAGATCTCCTTCAAACTTCCACACCAAGAAAGATCTCCTTCAAACTTTGACACCAGAAAATCTCCTTCAAACTTCGACACCAGGAAAGATCTCCTTCAAACTTCCACACTAGGAAATATCTCCTTCAAACTTCCACACCATGAAAGATCTCCTTCAAACTTCCACACCAAGAAAGATCTCCTTCAAACTTCGACACCAGGAAAGATCTCCTTCAAACTTCCACACCAAGAAAGATCTCCTTCAAACTTGACACCAGGAAAGATCTCCTTCAAACTTCGACACCAGAAAGATCTCCTTCAACTTTCACACTAGGAAATATCTCCTTCCAATTCGACACCAGGAAAGATCTCCTTCAAACTTCCACACCAAGAAAGATCTCCTTCAAACTTCCACACCAGAAAGAATCTCCTTCAAAACTTTGACACCAGGAAAGAGCTCCTTCAAACTTTGACACCAGGAAAGATCTCCTTCAAACTTCCACACCAAGAAAGATCTCCTTCAAACTTTGACACCAGGAAGATCTCCTTCAAACTTTGACACCAGGAAAGGATCTCCTTCAAACTTCCCACAAGAAAGATCTCCTTCAAACTTCCACACCAAGAAGAATCTCCTTCAAACTTCGACACCAGGAAAGAGCTCCTTCAAACTTTCACACTAGGAAATATCTCCTTCAAATTTCGACACCAGGAAAGATCTCCTTCAAACTTCCACACCAAGAAAGATCTCCTTCAAACTTCCACACCAAGAAAGATCTCCTTCAAACTTTGACACCAGGAAAGAGCTCCTTCAAACTTTGACACCAGGAAAGATCTCCTTCAAACTTCCACACCAAGAAAGATCTCCTTCAAACTTTGACACCAGGAAAGATCTCCTTCAAACTTTGACACCAGGAAAGATCTCCTTCAAACTTTGACACCAGGAAAGATCTCCTTCAAACTTTGACACCAGGAAAGATCTCCTTCAAACTTCCACACCAAGAAAGATCTCCTTCAAACTTTGACACCAGGAAAGATCTCCTTCAAACTTTGACACCAGGAAAGATCTCCTTCAAACTTTAACACCAGGAAAGATCTCCTTCAAACTTTGACACCAGGAAGATCTCCTTCAAACTTCCACACCAGGAAAGATCTCCTTCAAACTTTGACACCAAGAAAGATCTCCTTCAACTTTGACACCAGAAAGATCTCCTTCAAACTTTGACACCAGGAAAGATCTCCTTCAAACTTTGACACCAGGAAAGATCTCCTTCAAACTTCCACACCAGGAAAGATCTCCTTCAAACTTTGACACCAGGAAAGATCTCCTTCAAGTTTGTTTATCAGTGGCAGCAGATTGATCACAGCTCTGCGGATCAATAATAATTTTTATGTTGATCATGTTTTCATCTCTTATTTAACGACAGAAACATTTTAACTCAGTTTGTTTTGATGAAAGGAACTTTTGTCATCTTCTCACCAAAGGCTCCAACATCACGATCATCTGCCTGCTTTCATCTGTCATCAGATTTCTCCTCAGCGATCTCTGCTTGAAGCTGAGCATGAAAACTTTCCAGCAGTAAGAAACTTGAACTTCCAATATCTTCTCTGCCGTCGCTGCAACCCGTTCTGTCCATTAAACTCTGCATTGATTCCCAATCATCTCCTGGAGAACAATCTTTTCACTCTGGATAGCTTGTTTTAGGTGTTTAGACTGGTTCCATACTGGTTTGAAATTCAGACTGTATTTGGACAGGTTTGTGAACATTTTTCATCTCTTGGTTCTGTACTGGTTTAAGTTAGTTTTACTGCTTTTAACTTATACTGGTCTTAACCTGTTACTGGTCTCTATTTTATTTTAACTTTCAAGTGATTTGGTTTTATTTTTGCACTGGTTTGGACTTTATTTCCGACTGCATTTGAACTGGTTTGAACTTGGCTTCAAGTGAGCTTTGCCCAGTTTCAGTTTGGACTGGTTTTGCTCTTGTTTCGTACTGGTTTTGTAATGGGACACATTTGGGTTTTTAACCAGACTGAAGAGAAGCTTGTTTTGTCTGCCTAACAGGGACAGAACATCTGAAGGACGTCAGTGCCAACAAATCAGCTCAGTCTGAGCCAGAAGAGGAGATGTTCTGATCTGAGAGGTCCGGATCCCTGACAGACCTGCAGCAGTTAATCCAGTTACGTGGACCCGGATGATGTGAAGTAAACACACTGTTAATCTGACTGAACAGCGGCTGATAGTCTGAAAGCTGCTTAAACTGTGCTGCAGATTTAACTTTGTGAAGATGATGCTTACGCCTCCAGCTGAGCTCAGACAGAGAGAAAGTTCTGGCCAAGACCAGAGGTTCTGCAAGCAGGGATGAAGAAGAACCAGGTGGTGTGAATTATGAAGAAAATCTGTTCAAGTTGTCCTCCATCAGTCAGATGCTTGTTTTAATAACTCACGGCCCTGCCTGCACAGAGAAAACACTAATCTATGATGAAAACAGCAGTGTGTGTGTGTGTGTGTGTGTGTGTGTGTTTGAGCTTCCTGTTCACAGTGTTTCTGCAGCAGAGTGCTGGTTGTTCACATGGAGACATGAATGATTCAGGAGCAGCGAGGCGAGCGTTACTTCTCTTTCTGAAACGTTAAACACGTCGCCAACAATTAATGTTGCTGCACACACACACACACTCACTCACTTATTTATATTTCTAACTTTCAAATGTGGTGTTTCCATCTCAGGAATTGGGTCTGGTTCTGTCTCCTGATGCTGTGGACCTCCATCCTGATGTGGCTGATTTCATGTAAAGCTTGGTTCTTGCTCTCTGCTGAACATTCCTGATCTTATTTCCACTAGAACCAACCTGTGCTAGATGTCGGACTCATAGATGCTGAGGTGTTCCTCTGAAGGACGGTGTGAGTAGCTGATTTAAATCACAGGTTCTGTGGGCTGGAACTGGGTCCTGCAGGGATAAAAACATTGTTTTCTCAAGTCAGATGAGCTGTTATTAAAGCTGAAATAATGCATGCCGGCCCACTGAGTGTTCTGTGCAGAAAAGTTGGTTTTGGGTTCCAAAATCCCAGCTCGGTGCTCCATGCACTTCATCCTCATCTTATTTGTGTGTCCGGCCCATAATTCTTCTTCTGGGTGCTGCCAAACCATTGAGGCGGCAGCAGAATCTGGGTCAGCCTGTCTGCAGACAGAACCGTCCTTGGGGACCAATGTCTGACTCTGGGGTCAGGTTAGTCTGGTTGTTCTGCTTGTTTTCTGACCAAACAGGCTGGTTGGAAGGATAATCGATGCTGCAGCAGGTCCAGTTCTGAGCTGATGGAGGGTAAAACCTGAAGATGTTCATGCGATGAACAGAACCTGCTGAACAGAACCTGCTGAAACTCTGACCCGCTGCACCTTGTTTCACCAGAGTCAGTCAGAAAGGGTCTAAGGCAAAGGTCCCCAACCCTGGTCCTCAGGATCCATGGGTTGGGGACCCATGGGGGGTTAAGATGCTACTGTAACACTTGATGGTGTGCTGACCCAACTGAATCATTTGATTCTGTTGAGTCGTGTCTCTGGTTGTGTATTGAACCCACAAGCAGAGTTATGAGTCACTTCCTGGTATTTTGGAGGTGGGAAGTTGGGAACGACTGGTCTGCAGGAAGCAGCACTCTGTGACCTTCCTTCTTCTTGACCTCTGTGGACATCTGATGGATTATCCTGAACTGAAGCAAAGACTGCCAGTGTGGGGCTGACTGGAGAGGCAGAAGCTGAGGTTAGTGGGATTAGTTTTCAGCAGCATGGACTGGGAAACTGGTCCGAGTGGAGGAAACGTTGGATGGTGCTAAATACAGGGATATTCTGGAGCAAAACCTGTCAGTGTGTCTGTGATCTGAGACCGAGCCGGAGGTTCACCTTCCAGCAGACCAATGACCCAAAGGATACTGGTCTAGTCAAAGTCCAGGGGGGGGGGGGGTAGTTACACACTGAGGTTTCCTGTTGTTTTCCTATATGTCCTATACTATGTTTTAATAATGCATCATTAAAGTTGTAGGAGTGTTCTGTAGATGAAATGGTGCAAATTCTCAAACAATTCATTTTAATCCCAGGTTGTGATGCAGCACACCATGAAAAATGCCAAGGGTGTGAATACTTTTCCAAGGCACTGGGATTCCCACTTTTTCCTCAGATGATGATGATAGTCATCTATTCGGTTGTGTTTAAGCATCGTCTGGTGCTTTATCCGATCCTAGACTCATTAACCACTGGTCAGCACAGATCAGATGAGGTCAAACCAGCTTCTACTCATTTTAACTCCTCTTGGTTCTGGTCTAATTTCTGCATTTGGACCTTCATGTTCAGCAGCTGCTTTCAATCCTGAAGGTAAAACTGCTTTTTGAGAGTGTTTAGAGTTACTGTTGGGGTAACTTCATTAACAAACTAGTTTTGTTTAGTTTGGATATCAGTAGCATGTGGAGCATAATCAGCTCAAAGGTTCTGAGTAAAATCTGGACCTGCTTTGGGTCAACACTACAGGTTGTCATGGTTGGTGTTGAGGTCGGACCAGGATGCAGAGAGACGCTTGGCAGCCAGATTATAGCAGAGGTCATGGTTTAATGGAGAATGAGGATAACTTACAGGAGATGGTAACTTAGCATGAGTCACTGGAAAGAGCTGGAGCAATTCTGACTGGAAAGCAGATACATTGCAGGAGATACACTGGCTGAGAATCGGGAACATTGCAGACCGGGAACACTGGGAACAGGTGAGTATAAATACAGGGGAAGTGAATGATGAGACAATAGGCAAGAGAGAGGCAGGTAATCAGAGTGAATGATTGCAGGTGCGCAGGCCAGGTGAAGGGAACTGAGGGAATAGTTACTATGGGAACGGGAGCTAAAGAATGCAGAGACAGGAGGGGAAAACTAAACTAATGGAAAACAGACCTATAAAACCCCTAACATAAAACACAAAACTAAATCCGCAGTATAGACACGAAAAACTTTACTAAAGAGCAAGGCTGGGAAAGAACAACTAATCATAAGGGAAACAAGCAACTGGGTAAATAATAACAAAAGGGGGTCTTAGGCAAAAGGGAAAGGAAACTAATAAACTAGAAGAATGCAGCAAGAACAAATAACACTAAGCGAGAAACTAAACTAGAAAACCCAAAGAAGCAAAGAGAACTGTAATAATAATAATAATCAGAGGAGAAAACCATTCTAAGTAATAAATAAATGAGAAAGCAACCACCAAGGGAACTATGAGCGAGGTGAGATAGAACTACTAAAACTAGGAGGCAGGAGAGAGAACAAAACTATCAGGGAACAGAAGGAATAAATAAACCTAACTACTAAACCCAAAGAAATAGAAACATCTAGCTGAAATGTAAGCAAAACCATAACAAAGTCCAAAATGGCAGATCCTGACACCGGTGACTGTTGTCTGATTGTTTCACACTGTGATCGCGTTCAGCCAAAACGGTTTGCTGTTTACCTTTCAGCTGATGCTGGGTTACAAATATTAACCCAGTAAATAAAAGTATTTTAGAGTAATTAATGCTTCAGTTTTCAGTTTGATTAATTATTCGTCCAGTAAGTGAGAAGCTGTATCAGAAACACCAGAAGCTTCCAAGGATCAGGAAAACGTGATGCTTGAAACTTTTTCTGCTCCTTTCCACTCGGTCTATTTTTAGTCATAATCCTGGAAGAAACAGTGATGTTCATCCTGAAGCACAATAGAAGCTGTGGCTGCAGGAGACCTTCAGAGACGTTACACTTCTCTGAAGCAGCTCCTTCTGTCTGCTCACATTAACACCAATTAACCTCTGTCCCCTGTTCAGGCTTTGTTTCACACATTTATGTTTAAACTGCAGGCTCTTTGTTCCTCTAGTGAGCTGTAGGGGCGCTAACAGCAGACCAAACATGAATCAATAGTGTGTATTTAAAGAAGGGTTAACTCAGTGCAGAGTCAACACACACACCTTGATGAAGGATGCAGTCACAGCGACACACACACCTGTTCTCCCTGAGTGTGTTTGTTCTAATTCTGTGAGCTCCACTGTCACACCTGGGCAAGGTCGCGGCGTGTGATTGGTCGTTCTGAAACATTCCTGGTTTAAAGGTTTGCAGAATGAGGAGATCCGTCACTGACACGACACCGGCTGCCACCTTCAGAGAAATAAGGACATCAAAACATACACAGGAGATATATCTGAGACAGAGCTTTTATTTTGTCACCCAGCAGACTTTGACTAGGCCATTGCAGCACCTTGATTTTTTTTCAGAAGTGCTGTTGTAGATCTGCTGCTGTGTTTGGATCATGGTTCTGTTATTGACCCATTTAGGACCAAGCTTCAGCTGTTGGACAGATGGACTCATATTTAACTTTAGAATGTTTCGGTCCAAGGAGGAGACAGAGGTCCACTCAATGACTGCAAGGTGTCCATACCATCAAACCTCCACCACCGTGCTTGACAGCTGGTAAGAGGTTTTTGAGGTCATCTGCTGTGTTTGGTCTTCTCATGGTTCAGTGGATCATGGTCAAACATCTCTACCTTCAACTCTTCCAAACATACATAGTGGTTCAGTGTCATGACCCTTTAACCTTTAACCTGCTAACTGAGACCTTTAGAGTCTGACATGGAGCTCTTGGGTTTGTGGTCATTCTTCTGAGCTTCACGTTCTGACCTTGGGCTGAATCTGCTGGGACGTCCACTCCTAGGAAGATTGGCAGCTGTCTGAGATGTTTTCCTCTTGGGAATAAATATCTCTCTGCAGAATGATGGGTAGTTTGGAGATGACCTTATGACCCTTCCCAAGTTCATCGACAACAGTTGCTTCTCTAAGGTCACTGCTGTTGTCTTCCCATCTTGGCATTGTGTTAACACACACCTGCTAGAATAGAGGAGCTCACACTGAAGATCAGTTGATAAATGCATCTTATCAGCAACTCCTGGCTCATACTTCCCCTCTGAACTGCTGTAGAAGCAGAGAGGATAGACTCAGACTGTTTCTGATTAACTAATCATCACACAGTGTGAGATGGAGCTGCTGTTCCTCTGAGGTCTTGTTCACAGACTTTGAAGACCTGATCAGGACCAGAATAAAAGCTCACAAGTGAAAGAAAGAAGATGAAGTCATCTGTCTGACTGTAGGGTGAAAATATGTGTGAATCTGTTGTGTAAAGAGATTAAACGTGCTTTGAAGACGCATGAAGATGATCATCTGATGTGTGAAAGAACGTGTTGTATTCAGCAGAAACTCAAAGAACATAAAATCTGGCCTGTGATTAAAGTCTGTCTGCAAACCCAACAGAGCTGGCATTAACTGCTAATGCAGACTCTGTCTGATAGTAAACGGGGAGAAGAACATGTGATTTTCCATGGGTAAACCTGAACTCCTGAAGGAACTGTTCTTTGACACTATGCTGTGGTGTGTAGCTGGGAGCCATAAAACATAAATATTTGGTAATGTCACCCAGATCAGTCCTTTAACGAACCATTCATGTGTTGAGTGTTTGGCTCTGCCCTCCCTGCTGTGTTCAGCTGCAGTGTGAGAGTGAAGGTCTCTGCAGGCCCTCCAGCAGGTCGTGTCCTGATGAGGAGAAACTCCTGCATCCAGTCAGGAATGTTTTCAGGAGACGGATGTAGCGAAGTGCAGGATTTGTCTCCACATCCCAGTCAGCTGCAGCTGCACAGTAAACTGTTGATGGATGTCTTTACAGTATGACGATGTGGTGAGGAGAAGCAGTTCTCTTGCTCCTCCACGTGGACGCTGGCTGAACTGCAGCCTTCAGGCGGATGCTGCATCAGCTTAGCTTTCTGCTGGTGGTTTAAAAAACTTGATGTGCATTTAGTTTATTCATCGAGTTCCTGTCAACAGCAGCAAAGTCATTATTCATAAACGAAGATGTGTGGTGAGGGGACGGTTCCTGTGCAGAGGAACCACCATTAATCTAATTACTGAAGATCTCTGAATTATTCCTGGATTTTACCCAGAACCAGGATTCCACACAGTCTGATTTGTCTGTCTTTTTCTCTGCACCTACACACAAAAGTAGCTTCTGAAGAGAACATGGTCCACTAGGAGCTTACTGGACCGAACCACCGGAAGGGCTTTAGAACCTTTATAGGACAATTAAAATATTGTCAAAGAAACGTAGAATCTATTTTTGAAGGACACTCTGAGGACAGGAAGTGATCTTGAGTCTGTTGGTCCACAACATTTTACTGACATGCAGGATTTGTTCAACATGGAGACGGAAGACCTGGGATGTTCCAGAGCATTCTGGCTATCACAGGCATTCCAGAAACTTAAACTGAAATCAGAGGCTTCCAGGATCAATGTAACATGGCAACATCATCTTTTTTCCATCCATCCGTTTGTCCATCCATCTTCTACAGCACCTAGGTGAGGGTATGAACCAGGACTGGACTTTATCCAGGCCAGTTAGACCCATCGGTTGCAGGAGATCTTCTGAGTAGAACTAAAGCAGGTTTTCTTCTTGGGAATGTAAATCAAAAATTAGTGTTGTACTGAATACCTTTTCCCTGAAGATGTCTTTGGATATATTTAAGAATATGTTGTCAACCATGCAATCCATAAAAATGTTTTCCTGGGGTGGCGCTGGTGGTGTAGGCGCTTAAGCGTGCAGCCCATGTACAGAGACCTCAGTCCTCACCGCAGGCGTCGTGGCATCGAATCCCGGCCCGTTGATGCTTTCTGCGCTCTCTTACCCCACTCTTTCCACACCATTTCCTGTCTAACTACTGTCAAACAATACTTTGAAAAGTAATAAAGGCCTAAAACGTAAAAAAAAAAAGGTTTTTCTCATCAAAGGACGTTCTTGAAGCTCTAAATATCTTGAGAAGGTTTCTGGGTGGACTGTGGAGTTGTTTTCAGTTATTGTTAGAGTTTGTGGTGGTGTTATGAAGGCTTTCATCTTGTTTCTGGAGTTTCTGGAGGTCTTCCAGAGGAACCAGCCAGTCCAACTTTTAGATAACGTGTAGATGTTTGTAATAGGGGATAAGTGCCTTTGTCTTTTCATAACTCTGAGGAGGTCCTTTAGAAAGGTGGAATAGGTCTTTGTGGTGTTTGAATACATCACATAGAAATTAAAACATGTCCTTTTTCAGGTTTTAGAGGTCTTCAGAAAGATCCCCAGAGAGGTTTTAACTGTCTGCTAAGGCAGGGTTCCAGGTCTGGGTGGTCTTCAGTAGGTGTTGATCCCTCGCTGACTCAGATGAGGGGAGCTATCTGAGTCAGCTGGGTGCATTTTCCAGGGTTATTTGGTCAGTTCACAAGTATTTTTGGTTTGTCAGAGTTAGTTACAGTTTTTCCACTAGATGGCACCAGATGTTTCATGTTCAACTTTTAAATGTCTCTTCATTTGTCCTTTGATTCCAGCCACCACACTAAAACTTTGGTGCTTCTGCTATGAATAACTAAAATAAGGGGAAAGTAGTCCGTTTAAGTTGAGCAGATCTCTGTTGAGCGGTGTTCAGTTTTTGTGTTAAAGCTCAGTGAAAGAAAATCTGTCCTGTAGTGTTCCATAGGCAGAAGGTTCCAGGCTTTGGATAGCACCTAACCCTCAAAAGGTCCTGCAACATAACACAACTCCAAGATGAGACTGTACTCTGGTTGTTCCAGGTCTGACCCATGACTGTCTGCCCTCTCCTCAGATACGGTGACATGGTACCAAAGACCATCATAGGGAAGATCTTCGGCTCCATCTGCTCCCTCAGCGGCGTGTTGGTCATCGCCCTGCCAGTGCCCGTCATCGTCTCCAACTTCAGCCGGATCTACCACCAGAGTCAGAGAGCTGAGAAGAGGCGAGCACAGAAGGTATACCTGGTGCATCTGCACAGAACCTTACTGCTGAGGTCCACAAAGTCCCAGTTCAGCATGTGGTCAGCAGGGGGGGCTTTATGTAGACAGATCAAAACCAGGATGGTTTCTGTTGTGCTGCTTAACTGGGCCTGACTGATTGAAATTGATGGGTGAATTACCGGGTCAGAGGGGAGCAGCATTCAAACATCTGAAATTCGATAAAAGAGGGAGAACCGACAGGTCCAGTCTGAGGTTGGCCCTTTGTCTTCATTAGAAAGTCTGCAGAATCTACAGGAGAAAACAGTGGAAGACACAAAGGGAGGATCAAGCTGCTCCTCACTTCCTCCCAACATCAGCTAATGAATGTTTGTCCCACCGGGACACAAACACAAACTTGGACACTTCCTGAAAACTAAAACCAGCAGGAGTTCACCAGATCTTACCAGAATAATGCAGCGTGTTTTTATGATTGGATCAGGTTTTCATGGGCCTGCAGAAGCCTTTATAAACAACCAGACCTCATGTTGTGTTGGTCTGGTGGATACATTTCCTCTAGTTTAGATTCCTGAACAGTTTCTACTGGAATCAAATTCTGGTAAAAAATATGTTTAATTTTAATTCCATTTAATTAAGAAATATTAATTATAAATATCAAAGTGCAGATATTACCAAATAGATCCGCTCCTCTGCAAAGCTCAACTTAATATTTTGAAGGCTGCAGGTGTTCTGGGAGCTGGCTGTCTCCTCTCATGTGTTTCATCTGTAGGTGTCTGTGGCCAGCAGGTCATGCTGCTCAACTTAAACCCGTCTGTGTTCACCAACAGAAAACTAAGCTTGCTAGAGTTCACGCGGTGAAGAGCGGAGGAGCTACTGCTTATATGCAATACGAACGCAGCCAGCAGCTGATTGGCCCTGGTCTAGAGGTAACCACGGAGACCATGCTCTTGCTTTCTTCCTGTCAGGTTCAGCTGTGAGCCGACCGGCTGCAGGTTCTGCATGCAGGATGTGAAGCAGGTTCCTCTCTCTGCTCCTTCCGTCTTCACTTGTTCCATCCTGAGCTCCTCTACGTTCCTGTGACTCCTCGCCTGTCTGCTGCAACAGTAGCATGTGAAACTGTTGTATGTGAATTATCACCAGTCAAAGGTCAGAGGTCAGAACTTCGCAAGTTTCTCTGGTCCAGAAACCAGTTGGACCATGCTCATACATGTTCAAACCAAATGCACAGTAGTGTTTGGCTTAATCCCAAGCAGTTTCACACATTGGTCCACTAGGTGCCAATAATAAGCTGTGTTAGAGTTTAAATTATGAAATAATGTTAAGGGTTAAATAAATTGAGTTCCTCAGCCTCTGAGCAATAAAACAAGCAGCCTTACTGTTCTTTTGCTTGTTGTATTGTCTTCCTTGTCCGTAGTACATTTAGCGCCACCTGCTGAAGTTTTATGGTGGTACCTTTTTGGTGATGCAGTCTTACATACTTGGGCTGTACCTGGTCAGCTTCAGGTAGCTGATTTCACTTCAGGAAGACTTCAGGGCTGAGTGGATGCTAAGTTATGCAGCCTCCGAACTATTCACACAATTTGAACTTCTCCACATTTTATCTCATCACAACTACGTTTTCAGACATAATAATGTGGAAAGGCTGAAGAGAAGACGTCCTGCTTGCAGTTTATCACAAGCCATGTGGGAGAAATGTGGAACATGTGGATCAAGGCGTTCTGTCAGATGAAACCAAAATGTAACTTTGTGATCTCATCCGAAGTGGAAAACTAAAAGTCCACATCACCCTGAACACAGCAAAGTGAAACATGGTGGTGGCAGCATCATGCTGTGGAACAGGGAAGCTGGTCAGAGTTGATGGTAGATGGATGGAGCTAAATCCAGGACAACCCTGGAAGAAAACCTGCAGAAGACTGGAGACTAAGGTGAAGGTTCACCTTCCAGCAGAACAATCACCCTGAACAATCATCCAGAGATAGTATGGATGGTTTAGATTAGAGCATATGCATGTGTTATGATGGCCTAGTCAAAGCCAAGGCCTAAATCTAACTGATGATATCTAGCAAGACTGAAAAACTGGCGTTCAGAGCTGCTCTAGAAAATGTTGAGGGGGTGTGAAAACTTTTGGAAAGCCTTAATGTTGTCTCTTCTTGAAGACAGAGCTCCTCTCCTTTCTGATGACGGTGATCAAGGTCCTCAGACAGTTTGACTCTGAGTCAGGGACTGGTGACCCACCGAGTGGACGGAAAATGTTCACATCTCCTTGAACAGCTAAACTGAACCTAAATCAGCAGTTTGGTTGTTTCTTTAAATGTGATCCTACAAACAATAGTAAGAAGGACATGATTTTCTGTCATCACTCATCATCAGAAAATATTCTCAGTGTCTTCTGGTTAGAGTTTGATCACTCCTATTCAATTCTGGATTCCAGCTGCTCAGCAGTGTGCAGCCTTAACCTGATTCTCCTGTTCATGATGCCCCAAATATTTTAGACAGGCACAGATTTGGACTGCAGGTGGGGGACAGATTTGATGACAGGCAGGAGACACGGAGACAGATCTGGATGGCAGATGAGGACAAATCAGAATCGGAAGAAGATCAATAAGGCTTTTTGATAAAGCCACAGTGTTGGAGGTCTTGCAGACCAACGTCTGAGATCATCCTGCTAAACTGAGCTCCTGAGGGAAGACACACCGCATGTGAGCATGTGTCTCTGCAGAGTTCCAGTGTCGTTCTCTGGATCATGTGTTGATCAGCCATGGACACTGATGCTCATCCATCCTATCACAGAGTTCCTCCTGTCCCTGAGAGCAGCCTGGGTGGACTTACTCAGATGTCCAGCTGAAACATGGACTCATCTGTCCACAGAAGATGTGTTCACAGGCTTTCATTCTGGACCTCCTCACCTGAGAGCAGCTAGTCTGCAAATCAGAGTCCTCCAGGATGAACTTTGCCATAGACTCCTGAAGCTTTTCTGCATTAAACTCTGGATCTGCTCATGTTTTCTGAATGCAGTGAAACTTTTAATGAAGACACTGAAAATATTTACCTTTGTTCTCGTCTCTGTTGATGAAAAGTTCAAACTAACTGAAGGAGATGGGATTTTTCAGTATAGCTCAAATCAATGCATAACTACAGTCTTTAAATGTGTACTGGGCCAAATTTGGTGCTGACGGGTTAAATAAGTCAAATATCTGCGCTTGAAAAGGTCACATTTAGTGAGATCTGAGGTCATTTCTAAACATCTTTCGTTAAGACAATTTAAAGAACATCTAATATTATACTATTCTACATTCTATTATTATTCTATTATAACATCTGGTCTCATTTCAAACGGCTGGTCAGTTTCAGCTCATCATTGACCTAATTATGATAAACATGATAAACCATCTCATTTTATCCCATTTGCTGCTTCTTCTTGTTCTCCTCGTGGATCCTGATCAGACCTGTTGTGAGGCTCGGCTGCTGATCGACTGGCCTCAGCTTCTCTTAATTTATCAACATGAAGGAATTAATTGAAGCTTTGCTGCATGACATCATTTAGATTTGCTTATAATAACCAGTCCATTGTGATTGCGCGTCAGGCATTTATTATCAGCCAATATAGGGAATACCTGCATACAGGCAGCAACCAGTACAGAAGAAGAACTGTATGTAACTAGAAACACCACGAACCACAGTGACACCTACTGGATACTCCAAGTAACTGTAGCAACAGCGAGCAGTATGGACAAACATAATCACACTGATATCTATATCCCCCTTACTTTTTGGTTTAGACACCCTTCCAGACCTGGTTCAGCATAAGTTGTCATCAAAATGTACTGGGCATCTGACAGGTGTTGATGTTTTATTCAAAGTCATTAGTCTTTTGTTTACACTGTTTTGTGTGAAGTTGTGGTTGATTGAGTTGAGCTTGAGTCTTTTCATGTTTATTGGTTAGTGTTTTTTTCATTTTCAGGTTTTGTCCATTTGTGGAGATATGTCCAGTTTATTTGGTGCTGCAGTGTGCTCTTGAGGCTGTGGCTCGTTTACAGGCAGGAGGTATTGTCTGCTGCGCCTGTATTCCTTTCCATCTGTCTCCACTATGTAAGAATGAGGTTCAGCACACATCCTACGTACAACTCCAATCTTGTCATGTCCTTTTTGTGTTTGCAATCTCACCACCTGGTTTTGTGTTAATGGACTGAGCGGCTTGCTGGACTTGTCATAGTGCTGTTTTTGAGATCTGCGCTTTTTTGTGAGTTGGGTTTTGTTAATAGTTGTTACCTTAGCTGCTGGTATTAACAGCTTCTTACACACAGGAAGAGTTGATCGTGTTCGCCTTGATAACAGTCTCTGTGCAGGTGAACCAAGAATCTTGTCTCGTGGCATGTTGCGTAGGTGTAATAGATAGGTAGAAATCAGTCCCATCTCTTTTTGATGTTTCAAGAATTCTTTTAGCACTCTTTCATTGAGCCCATTTGACTGAGGAAGCTCAAGGCTACTTGTGACATGTTCAAACTCCCAGGACATAACAAAATCACGAAAAGCCTGGCTCGTGAACTGGGTGCCATTGTCTGAGTACAGTTTCTGCGGTATTCCATGTACTGAGAAGTGGCATTTGAGCTTGTTAATCACTGAGGCTGATGTTAGGTTTTCCAACTTGTCTATTTCAAACCATCCGGAATAGGAATCCACAAGCACGAGGTAGTGGTGGTTGTTCCACTCGAATATATCTGTAGCTGTGATGGACCAAGGGAGATCTGGAATGTCGTGTAACTTCAGAGGTTGTTTCTGCTGGTGAGGCTTTAAACTTTAGCAAATACTGCATGACTTGACTTTGTCCTCAATGTCAGAGTTTATTGTCAACCAGAACACACTGTCCCTTGCTCTACTTTTTGTAGACTCCATGCCTGGATGTCCCCTATGTGGTTCCTGTAGGTAAATGTCATGTAGCAACGCTGGGACAACGGGTCTATTGCCTTTCATAACAATGTTGTTATCAGCAATCAGTTCATCATGAAAACTGTAGAATGGTTTGATTTCTTTGGGTACACTGCTCGCTTGTTTTGGCCACCCTGCTGGATGTAACGTGCCAGAGTTTGCAGAGTTGCATCTTTTGAGGTGTGTTCTGCAAGCTCTTGTAAACGTCTTTGTTAAATGAACTGAAGTGACATTACCTCAAATTTGTGTTGTTCCTCTTTGAGAGGCTGAATGTCCAGCCTTGGTGTGCGAGAGAGTGTGTCCGCAATGTAAAGGTGTTTGCCTTTCTTGTAGACGGGAGTCAAGTTAAATTTCTGTAGTCTTAGCATCATGCGTGCAGCCGTGCTGGGACTGTGTGAAAAGGTTTCTTTTGGATTGTGACCAAAGGCTGGTGGTCAGTTTCAATCACTACTGGTTTTCCATAGATGTAGTCGTAGAACTTGTAACATGCAAACACTACTGCCAGCAACTCCTTTTCTATTTGAGCGTACCTCCTCTATGTTTGAGTTAGATTCCGTGATGTATACGCTACAGGTTTGTTGTCTTGGAGACATGCGACTCCTAGACCATGCTGGGAAGCATCACATGTCAGAGTTACTGTCTTTCGCATGTCATAGTACTGGAGTACAGTTGGGCTGGTGAGGCACGCTTGAGTTTGTTGAAAGCATCTTGCTGGTGTTCGGTCCAGCTCCACGCTAGCTACGTCTTTGTGGAGCAGCTGACGTAATGGTGCTGATAGTTCACTCAAGTTTGGGATGAACTTCCCCAGATAATAAATCATTCCCAGAAAGCGTTGGAGGGAAGTCTTGTCTTCTGGCGATGGTATGTCATTAATCGCAGCAATTTTAGTTGGATCTGCTTTAAGTCCTTTATCAGTGAAAATGTGTCCCACATAGCTCACCTCTTTTAGTCTGAACTCTGCACTTTTTTGGATTCAGTCTGAGTTTTACTTGTCTGGCATGCTCCAACACTTTTTCCAGATTGTTGTCACGCTCTTCAACCCCTTTTCCTCCCACTAGAATGTCATCTACGATCACAGTGCATGGATATCCTGCGAATATCTGTTCCATTGCTCTCTGGAAGACTTCTGAGGCAGTGTTGATGCCAAAAGGCATTCTCAGAAATTTAAATCTGCCGAAAGGTGTTGCGAACGTTGTGAGAAGAGATGAGGTGCAATCTAGTTTAATTTGCCAGAAAGAGCTCTTCGCGTCTAGAACAGAGAAGACCGTGGCTCCTGAAATCTGAGCTGCTACTTCCTCTACAGTGCACATGGGATGGTGAGGTCGCATAAGTGCCTTGTTTAAATCTCTCGGATCGATACAGATCCGAACATCGCAAGTATGTTTTTTGTGTGTTGCGACCATGTTGGATACCCATTCTGTGGGCTCTTCCACCGGTTCAATTACTCCTAGGACCTGCATTCTCTGGAGTTCCTTTTCTACTTTTTTTTGCATGGGAACAGGAATGCGCCTTGGAGGGTTGACAACTGGTGATATATTTGGGGTGAGTTTCATTGAATAGATCACAGGTAAGTCTCCGACCTCATCTTTAAACAGATCTGCGTATTCATGAAACACTTTCTGTGTTAACATTCCATCCTGATCAGTGTCGATATGGTAGACCTCCTTGCTAAAGTTTACCAGTTTCAGTCGTACACTGTCCTTTAATCTTAAAATGGATTGCACATTTTGTTTTACGACTTGAAACTGCAGATCAAATAATTGTCCAGCTAGCTTGCACTTGAGAGTAGCTGTGCCTTTGGACTTAATCTTTGTACCTCCAAAAGCAACAAGATTAACCTGTTTGTGTGACTTGTGCAGAGTTTCTTTATTGCCAATGTCCCTGTACGTGTCCAGTGAAATCACATTGCACCTTGCTCCATCCGTCCCCCATGCTGTCCTTGAGCGGAGCTTAAAAACTAGTTCTTGTCATCGTCCTTACCGGCTCCTACTGCCTTCTTTGGACTGTGCAGGTTTTACGAACATCCCTTTTCTGACATCATGTAGATTTGCTTATAATAACCAGTCCATTGTGATTGCGCGTCAGGCATTTATTATCAGCCAATATAGGGAAAACCTGCATACAGGCAGCAACCAGTACAGAAGAAGAACTGTATGTAACTAGAAACACCACGAACCAGTGACACCTACTGGATTCTCCAAGTAACTGTAGCAACAGCAAGCAGTATGGACAAACATAATCACACTGTTATCTACAACAACCAACCAACCAATCAGCATGCAGGGTGCAGGGACAACGTGACCCAGAGGACAGACTGAAGAGCTAATCCGCTGGTTTCATATTTTAGAAGATTGCAGCATCCTACCCAGAGTCAGTGGAACAGTGGAGAGGAGATTCTTTACCTTTATTAGAGTGAGTTTAAGAGAGCCACTGCAGCAGTAGAAGAGCCTGGTACCAAACAGAGGTTGGTGCCTTGCCGTAGGCTTCTAGGTGTTATCAGAGAATGATCATATGACATCATGATGTTTCATTTGGGCTGCATAGAAATGGGCTTTGATAGATTAACGAATTAAGCCTGAGTTAGTCTGACGGCTTCTTTCAGCCAACGATGCTGCTGCTGTGGGCTAAAAACTGGGATCATATGAATGTTCTGCGCAGCCGGGGCCTGAGGCCAGCTGGGTGACGGTACGTAGAAAGTATGGTCCTAGATCCCAGCCCACAGGTCACCACCAACCCGTCTGCGTTTCTAACAGATTTTTCCCACTCAGCGACACACCCGCTGAGAAGCCAACTCTGGTAATTGGCAGCTCCATAGTCTGAAACATGGCACTAGAGACACCAGCGACCATAGTCAAATGTCTGCCAGGGGCCAGAACGGGCGACATCAAATCCTACCTGAAACTGCTGGCTAAGGATAAGCGTAAATACAGTAAGACTGTTTTTTACGCTGGTGGTAATGACACCCGGTTACGTCAATCGGAGGTCACCAAAGTTAGTTTTGCTTCGGTGTGTAAGTTTGCCAAAACAATGTCGGACTCCGTAATTTTCTCTGGTCCCCTCCCCGATTTAACCAGTGATGACATGTTTAGCCGCATGCTGTCATTCAACCGCTGGCTGTCTAGGTGGTGTCCAGAAAACGATTGATAATTGGCGAACATTTTGGGGAAAACCTGCTCTGATCCGGAGAGACGGCATCCATCCCACTTTGGATGGAGCAGCTCTTCTTTCTAGGAATCTGGCCAAATTTATTAGTTCTCCAGACCTCTGACAACCCAGGGTTCAGACCAGGAAGCAGGGTCGTAGTTTAACACTCCTCTCTGCAGCTTCTGTACTGCTACCCACCCATTACCCTATTAAGACAGTGTCTCGCCCACGACCGAAACTGAATACATTAAAACAATAATCTAAAAGGAGAAAGCCATGAAAATGTCATAAAAATGAATAAAACTCAGACTAAAAATAAAAATAAAAAAATTAAATGTGGCTTACTGAACATAAGATCTCTCTCTTCAAAGACTTTGCTAGTTAGTGACCTGATTTGTGACAACCAGATTGATTTATTTTGCCTCAGAAACCTGGCTGCAGCAAGAGGATTATGTTACTATAAATGAGTCAACTCCTACTAATTATTTAAATTTTCACATTCCTCGAAATACTGGGTGAGGAGGAGGAGTAGCAACCATCTTTTAGTCCGATTTATTGACTAGTCCCAGACCAATCAATAGCTACAACTCTTTTGAATATTTAATCCTTAGTTTTCCTCATCCAAATTTCAAAGCACTAAAACCACTTCTGTTTGTTGTTTTGTACCGTCCACCAGGCCCTTACTCTCAATTTTTAGATCAGTTTTCAGACCTTTTATCTGATTTAGTGTTAAATACAGATAAAGTTATTATAGTGGGGGATTTTAACATTCATGTTGACACTGAAAGTGATAGCTTAAATATAGCCTTTAATCCTATCTTAGACTCAATTGGCTTTGCTCAAAACATTAACAAACCTACCCACCTTTGTCTTCATTCTCTGGACCTTGTGGTGACATATGGCATTGAGTGTAAAGACATAACAATATTTTCTCATAACCCTGCCCTGTCTGACCATTTCTTAATAACCTTTGAGTTTAATTTAACCGAGTACTCCACACCTGAAAGAAAATGTAATTATAGTAGATCATTATCAGACGATGCTGTATCAACCTTTAAAGAATCTGTTCCACTTTTAATCTCCTCATTATCACTGAAAAGCAAAGTGGAGGGCAATAATTCTGTTTCTTCCCCTTCACAAATTGATTCTCTTGTTCATACTGTTACTTCATCATTGCGTGGTGCATTAGACAATGCAGCCCCCTTGAAAAAGATGGTAATTATTCATAGGAAGCTGGCTCCCTGGTTTAATTCAGAGCTGCGTACTTTAAAGCACAATGTTAGAAAATTGGAGCGAAAATGGCACTCTACACACCTAGAGGATTCCTACTTAATCTGGAAAAATAGCCTACTGTTGTGTAAAAAGACTCTTCACCAAGCTAGAACAGCTTATTTCTAATCATTAATAGAAGAGAGCAAGAATAATCCTAGGTTTCTCTTTAGTACAGTTGCTAAACTTACACAGAGTCATAGCTCTGTTGAGCCATCCATTCCCTTAGCTCTTAGCAGTCATGACTTTATGGAATTCTTCTTAAATAAAATTGATTCTATTGACATACTCCCGCAGATGATTACTTCATCCTCAACAAGTGAGACAACATTGGAAGTAACTGTAGAACCTGATCTGTGTTTGGACTGTTTTTAATCCTGTGGAGCTTCCTGAGTTATCAGAAATATTAGCTTCATCTAAACCTTCAGCTTGTATGTTAGACCCAATCCCAACCCCAAATTACTTTAAGGAAAGTGTTCCCTCTGATTACCAGCCCCAAATTTTAGATATGATTAATTTATCTTTACTAAGGGATATGTACTACAAGCTTTTAAGGTAGCTGTAATTAAACCTTTACTTAAAAACCCTTCGCTTGATCGAGATGACTTAAAAATTACAGACCGATATCCAATATTCCATTCTTATCTAAAATTCTTTAGAAAATAGTTTGCTAATAATGTGTGAGCATTTACACAGCAATGACCTGTTTGAAGATTTCAGTCAGGCTTCAGAGCTCATCATAGCACTGAAACAGCTCTGCTGAAAAGCCTAATGATATTCTTATTGCCTCAGATAATGGACTTGTGTCTGTACTGGTTCTGTTAGATCTCAGTCTGCAGTTGATACAGTCGATCATAAATTTCTTAGAAAGGCGGAATATGCTGTAGGGATCAGGGGAACAGCGCTAGGCTTGGTTTAAATATTATTTGTCTGACAGATTCCAGTTTGTTCATGTAAATGATAAATCATCTTTAAACTCCAGGGTTAATTGTGGAGTACCACAGGGTTCAGTACTTGGGCCAATTCTCTTTACTATATATATAGTTCCAATTGGTCAAATTATCAGGCAGCATAGGATAAATTTTTCACTGTTACGCTGATGATACTCAGCTTTACTTATCCATAAATCCTGATGAACCCAACCAGTTAGATAGACTACAAGCATGTCTTGAAGACAAAAACTTTGGATGACTTTAAATTTTCTGCTTCTAAATTTTGACAAAACAGAAGTTGTCATCTTTGACCGGAGCCTTTTTAAAAAAAAACTGCTTAGTCAATCACTTTAAAACCCGGGGGCATTAAATTGACCTCCGGAAAAAGAAAAAAAATTTGGTGTTTTTTTGACCAGGACATGTCATTTAAATCCCATATTAAACAGGTTTCCAGGTTTTCCCTTCTTTCATCTCCGGAACATTGCCCAAAATTAGAAATATCCTGTTCCAGGAGTGACGCTGAAAAACTAGTTCATGCATTTTTACTTCCAAGGCTGGACTATTGTAATTCTTTACTATCAGGATGTCCACAAAATGCAGTTAAAAGCCTTCAGCTGATTCAAAATGCTGCAGCAAGAGTTCTGATGAAAATTTAAAAAAAGAGAGATCATATTTCCCCTACTTTAGCTTCCCTTCTTGGCTCCCTGTTAAATCCATAATAGAATTTAAAATTCTCCTCCTCACATATAAACCCCTTAATGATTTAGCTCCATCATACATCAGAGATCTGATTGGTCCATACGTTCCTAACAGAGCACTTCGTTCTCAGACTGCAGGTTTACTGGTGGTTCCTAGAGTCTCTAGAAGTAGAATGGGAGGCAGATCCTTTAGTTATCAGGCTCCTCTCCTGTGGACCAGCTCCCAGTTTTAGGTCCGTGAGGCAGACACCCTGTCTATTTTTTAAGGCTAGGCTTAAAACTTTCCTTTTTGATAAAGCTTATAGTTAGAGTGGCTTAGTTTATCCTGAGCTATCTCTGTAGTTATGCTGCTATAGGCTTAGGCTGCTGGAGGACATAATGACCACTTTCACCCTCTTCGCTGCATTCTCACACTACTCTACAATTTTGCATTATTCACTGTTATTTCAGCTTTTAACTTTGTTCTCTCTTTTCTCTTCCGAGAAGCTACACCTGGCCTGACTCTGTGTCTACCTGTAACACCTTTCTGGAGAGGGGCATCGTCCGAGCTTCTGCTGGCAACAACTTAATGCTCACCCTCTACCGATGATCCACATGGCCCTGTCTTTTAGTATTTAACCCTTTCTCTCTCCTAGACATAGCTACTGACTGAGCTTTTACTGTAACTAACTCTATGTGCTCTCTTCAGACTCTAACCTTGAAAACTGGCTCAGAGTTTATCTGTTCTTTCTTTCTAGGTGAAACGACTAAAGGAGCTACATCCATTAACATTTACCTTTTCTTCCCATAGAAAGTACTCCTGGATCAATGCTTCTTTGTTCTCTTTGTGTCTCTGCTCTGTTCTCTCTAACCCCCAGTCGGTCGTGGCAGATGGCCGCTCACACTGAGCCTGGTTCTGCTGGAGGTTTCTTCCTGTTAAAAGGGAGTTTTTCCTCTCCACTGTCGCTACATGCATGCTCAGTACGAGGGATTGCTGCAAAGTCAACCCCAGTGACTGTCCATTGTCTCTACATGCTCATCCAGGAGGAGTGAATGCTGCAAGTCACTGACTGGATGCAATCTGCTGGGTTTCCTCAGACAGAAAAACTTTTTATCCAATTTGAATAAATAACTGAATCTGACTGCACTGTTCAATGATCAGGATTAATTGGAATGTATGTGCCTGACTTTTGTGAAGAGCGTTGTGTGTGTTTTGAATTGGTGCTATATAAATAAACTGAATTGAATTGAATGTGATTTGTCTTTGTTGCCTGAAGGCATCCAAAGAAGCCGGCCAGGCGCTGGTGTGTAAGATCAACCCGAAATTTGAGCTGCAGCATCACCATCTTCTGAACTGTTTGGAGAAAACAACGGTGAGAAAATGTGGTTAGAAAGAACCCATCCATGAAGTCTGGATGAGGGATGTTAAACCACTCTGTAATTTCCTCACCTTCTGAACCTCTTTGCTCCTCAGAACCATGAGTTTGTTGATGAGAAGTTGTACGAGTCGAGCTCCAGGGAGTTAAGTCCAGTAAAGCAGCTGTCTCAGTCTTCTTCCATCTCCTCCTCCTCGCTTCATGGCTTCTCCTGCTGCGGCCGCAAGAGGAGGAAGACCTTTAACGTCCCGAACTCCAACATGTCACTCGGTTTGCAGGGCAGCCTCCAGGAGCTGAGCACCATCCAAATCAGGGAGCGACCAATCACCAACAGGTTTGTGAACCAGGACAATGATGATAATCTGTCAAATTAGTCATCATTTATGATCTTCATGCTGTTCTAGAAGGTTTTTGACAATTCTAGGGGGCTAGAGGAGATGAAGGCTGAGATGCTGCTCAAGAGTCCATCGGGAAATCTCAGATGCTGTTAGGGACATAAAGAAATTACTAAGAAGGTCCAGAAGATCATCAAAGGCCCTTTAATACGTTGTAGGTAGAGGTCACAAAGAGGTTCCTGAGCAGATTGATGAAGTTTCTGGTCTTTTATAATCTGATCGAACGGCAGAGGTAAGCAGATGTTGGACAAAAGCACCAGGAAGACCAAGAGGGTCACATTGAGAAGGTTTTTACACACCTTGGGTAATGTCTGAGTGGTGAATGAAGATCTGCTGCTCTTTGGAAGGATCAGGTAGCAGGTTCTAGAGATCTTTAAAGGGGTTCTGGTGTTTTTAATAGGTCCCTGGTGTTCCTTAGAGGAACCAGGGATCCATTCCTGGAACATTTGCAGGCACTGAGGAGTTTTTGGATTCCACCAGATCCACGGTGCTTTGGAAGACAGAGGTTTCTTTAGGAAAGCTTTAGAGGTTTCAGCTGCTGGTCAATGTTTATAGAGATGTTTATGAACACCAGGTTTTATTATAGCAGCTGGTTTTCACTGATTTATAGATCATAAAGATGATTGAGGTACTACTGAGCAGATCTAAAATGACCTGGAGGAGATGTCGACAACTGAATGTCTCAGGAGGTTCAGGAACACATTTGATGAGTCATGGATGTATTATAGGTCCTCTTAGATCCTGTACCAGCAGTTCTCCTCCACTCTCTATATTATCTACAGCATTAGTTACAGAGATCAGTTTTTCCCTTCTAGACGTGATCTGGATGACAGAAAGACGGCTCTGGTCAAATTAGAAAAGCTTTCTGCTTCAAACTCCAAAATGTTTGGTATGAGCTCTGCCGCCTTACTGTACAAACACATGGCACCAAGCGGTCATGTGATGGTGGGTTCCCATGCAGAGTCAGACGGCAGGAATCCAGAGTATGTCCAGCTGTGGGACAGTGTGGGAGGTCTGGGAACTGTCTCCTAAACAGAAGCCAGCTCCTGTTTCTGGTTCTTCTGTTTTAGCTGCAGTGATGAAATGATGACTGGTGGTACTTTTCTACGAGGAGCTGTTTCCTGCCACATGTGTCTTTATGTTTGGCTTTATGAACAGACCTGATGGAGACTGAAGCTGCAGCTGAACCTGAAGACTCTTACACGCCAACAGTGTTTCAGAGGAGGTGTTCACTGGTTCTTCAGTGGTTTATAGAGAGTCCAACTTTATTAAAGGGTTTTCTTTGGCAAATAGGGACATTTTTATTGTTTCTCATTTTTAATAAATTATCCTCTCTGATCATCACTCCATCAGTTTAAATCCAGAAGGTCAGAGATGATTAAAATTCATTTAAAATACTGAAAGTTCAGTTCCATCACGTAGATATTCCCTACATCTTTCTCCATCGCTTCAGGACTCCATCGTGATTGGCTTAGCTGGTTTCCTTGGTCTTTGATTTTCTCAGCTCTGTTCTGTTGCTTAGTCAGAGGAGGGAGAAGATTCCTCAGGTTCTTCAACCATCAGCCGATAAATATGAATCAAACCAATAGAGCGATCAAGCTTACCAACATCAGCTGTGTGGATCATCAGAAAGGTCAGGTCTGGACTCACAAGGGAAGATCTCCACACCTGATGATAGAATACAACCTGTCCACCTGACCAGCGCCAGTCTGCAGGAGACAGCTGGATCTCTGGCAGGGACAACTGTCCACAGAAAGCTTCCTGAATATAAACACAGAAGCTGCAAGATGTTGAATACTTGTTAGGGTGGACAGAGTCCAGGTTGGGACCAAATGGCCTGAAAAGAAAAGGAAATAAAAATTTCTTTGTATATAAGTAGAAATATAAAAGAGGAAGACATGGTTGGGTTAGCGTAAATAAGCCTGGGGTGGATCTGTGTCTTCTGACTGTTCAGTGTCCAACAGGGAGACAGCCTTGGGACTGTCTCTGTAGCGCCACCTGAAGGTAAAAGTCTAAACAGTTTGTGTGCAGGGTGTGTGAGGTCTGCAGAGACGTTAGCTGCCCTTTTCCTGACCCAAGTCCTGGATGGAGGGAAGGTCAGCCCTGATGAGGCTTGATTGTTCCTTACAGTCTGGGCCTGTCCTGTTTGGTGGATGAGTCAAACAGTCAAGCCCAAAATGATTCATGCCTTCATCAGATTTAGAGTTAAATTACTTTTTTTTCAACCGAGAAGTTTGTTTCTGTCAGGAAATTAGAAAACATCTCTTAGAAGACAACTAAACAACGACAAAAAATAAATAAGAAGACAGCAACCAATCCCTTCTTTCTCTTTCAATGTTTTTTATCTGATATTTAGATGATTTATCTTTGGTGATGAAGGTAAAGGTTGGAAGGTCTCTGCAGATTCTCCATCAGGATCCAGTCAGAACTCTGACTGGGCCACTCCAACATGTTCTTATTAGAGTCAGTCAGAAGAAACATGTTGGTCAAATAAGCTGGTTACTTTAGACCTTCATCTGCAAGGGAAGAATAATTTAGAGATTAATCTTGAATGTCTTCAGGCTTGGAGAACCTTACATGAAAACCTCAGAGAAATACTTTAATTCTCACAAACTAATCTTTATCATAAAACAAAAACTACATTATCAGATGTTCTCCACATTCCTGATCCAGATATTATCTCCAGAATCTTTGCTCTTACATCTTCCTCTGTCTCTCTTTCCTGTCCCAGTCGAACCAGCCGATCCAGTCTGAATGCCAAATTCGAGGAGACGCTCCCTCTGAACTGCGAGCAGCCTTACCTCTCCCCGGCTGTCATCAGCATTCCCACGCCCGGCACCACGCCAGAAGGAGACCAATCCTCCAGTTCCACCGACTACTCCCAGGCCAACATCGTCCGGGTTTCAGCTCTCTAAAGTCCATCCGCCCTCCCTTCCCTCCAAACTGCTGCTTCCTGTGCCGAAGGACTGGGCTCCGACTGAGAGAGCAGGGACTGATAATGGAAGATGGTGCCAGTGAGGAACATCTCTATCACTGACTGGGGATGGGATAACATTCTTCTCCTGCATTTCCCCTTGGAAGGATCTTCACCCCCTGATGAAACAGGCAGCTTGGCTAATTGACGGTCTCTGTGTGTTACAGGAGAACCAACCTCATCAGCATCAATGTTCTGCAGTCCTGAAACCCAAATCATGCTTTATTTATTCTGAACACTAGAAGACCTGCTGCTTCAGGTTTGATTAGATTTAGAGAGAACATGTGGTGAATCGGGTTCTTCAGCACAAAAACTGGAAGTAGAAACAATCCAGTTACACATAAACGAACAAGAACTTACAGATCTCCTGGTTTCTGACTTCAGGCCGAACTGGGTTGGAGGCCATAATGCTGGTATCACAGTGCTGGGTGGACAGTTTTTCCAGGGATTTTACTGGGATATGCCACTGAGTCATGTGGTCCAAGGTGGACCTGAGAAACCCCATGATAGCCAAACATGATCCTCATGTTGTTCTCTACTGAAAACACATCTCCCAACACTAAACACATCCAGCCATTCTGACATCATCCTTGGTCTCTAAGAGGGTTTTCTCTGTTATTCCCCTGGAACCACAAACCAATGTCCTTGGAGCTCATTTTCTTTGATAAATGGAGCAGAAAACTCTTCTTTCATCTCAGTTCTACATTTAAAAAGAAAATGGTGTGGGTGTAGCGGTACATCTGTCAGGCCTAAACCATCACAGCTCAGACATCACAGTTTGGAGAAACCAATTCAACAACCAGTAGATCAGTCACAGGCAAACATCACTCATGTGCCAGCTAATTTTTCTCCTGGAGTATTTCCTTTCAGACCTACGGCCGAACATCTAACTGTAAACACAACCTTCAAAATAGTATTCTGTTTGTTTTACCTTTTGCCAGAACTTGGATTTTCAGAAATCCAAGCAGCAACAGGTTTTTAAAGTGGTGTTGAGTCTAAACCAAAAAACATTGGATGGTCTAAAGCACCCCACACCAAAGCAATACTTTAAAGGACTTTAGAGATGGCTGTTGGCTTCAAAAGTGAACACGGCCCTGTAAACATGTCAGGTGTTTGTCATGTAAGGAAAGACCACCATGAAAAAACATTCAAAGGCCTTATTTTACCACTATGAACCTCTTTCAGTGTCATGCTGTTTCTGGCAAAAGAATGTGATTTTGAGTCCACAGGTTTTTCTTAAAAAACAACACACTCTTTAAGAAAACGGAATAAATACATGACAGGGAAAGATAAGTAGCTGAAAATATATGTCTAATCACCACCAGGAGGCAGTGTAAAGGGAAAGGAGGTCTCCGCTTTCCCTGCAGGAGTTTAATTGCTTTCTGCTAGAAAGTAAGCAATGAGTTGAACCACAGCTAGCACAGAGCAGGGACTGTCTTTTAGATACACAAGGAGTAATAAGGAGGATGTTAATGTTGTTGTCTGGACACATGAGGGGGTGTTTGAGCCCCAAAACCTGGAAGATTCAGCTGACTGAGCAGCCGTCTCCTGGTTTAGTTTCACTTTTATTGTCATAGAGAACTGTCAGCAGTCTAGCAGCCTGAGGGGAGGAGAAGAGTGATCTGTAGTCTGGAGGTCCTGCAGACCAGATTTTTATGTTGTCACTGGTAGGATGTTTGGTTGTTATGTGAAAAGACGTGAGCATTTTGTAGGTGTTTTACAGAGAGGTTCATTTGCTGTGGTGTCTTTATGTTTTGAGACTTTATTATAATTTTAATATTTTTACTGATGCATGCTAATATAAACAAATAGCTGAGTCATCTGGATCAGCAACGGTATCAACAGCCTTCTCCTAAACTCTGATTTATGACTACAGGAAGGGGCTGAGTAAATGATTATGATTATTATAGAAATGAGCCTTACTAGATAACAGCGCTGCGTTTTCTCCTGCTGATGCGCCTCCGTGTCACGCGCCGCCCTCTCCCTTCATGGAAATGTTTGTTTCCATGGTAACAGGATTGGACAGAGATTGTTTACGTTTGTTGTAGCATGTTTGTCTGCTTAACATGGATTTGTGGAGCATCTGAGCTAAACCCAGACGAGATGCTGGAAGCTTAGGGGTACCGCTTCGCTATCAGGACATAGATTCTGATCGGTTTGTTAACGTTCAGACGATTCTTTGAAGGTTCCAACAAAAACTCGGCAGCAGAACATTTTGGGTTATTTCCAACAAACGCAAGTGAACTAAAAACTATACTTTTCACGGCTGGTAATGACAAAAATCAAAACCGCTCCATGAATCACAGTGTGTTGTGACATAGGTTGGGTCGTCTTACGACAATATTTTCCGTACATGGTACGGACCAACATTTTCACCATCCAGCTCCAAATACAATGAAAATGTGTTTTTGATGATTACTTTTGTCCAAACCGAGGTCAGGGAGAAAAAACAGGTTCAGAAACACAAACATTCACCTCCTCCTGGATGATAATGAGATGTTTCTGGGACAGAAGGGATGTATGGTCCCGACAGAGAGCTTTGGGTCTGGCCTGGGGTTCTCCAGAACCATGTTGAAGCACCATTTCATTCAGTTTCAGCTTTAGTTTTTTTTTTGGTGGGACTCTGTCATCAACAATCCTGGCCTGAAAATGTTCACCCATCCTGTAAATGATTGTCTTCCAACCCTGCAACCTTGCATGTAGAACACAACCAGAACAAACCAGATGTTCCAGCACCTCTTTCGGTGGTGCTGTGTGCTGCTGACCTCTCTGCAAACCATGGCTTCAGCTGAAGGAAGTAAATGTCTGAGCAGGACAGCTTAACCTCAGGTTCATCAGATTGACGATCAGGTGTGAACAACAGAGGACCGATTGTTGAAACTAAATCAAAAGCTGTTTCAACAAAGTTTTGCTGGTTCTTTTATTTTTCCCTCTAACAGGTTTGTTTGTTCTGCAAACCGTCTGGCTGATCCTGGGCCTCGGTTCTGACCGGACATAAACCTGCCATTTTATCAGGGCTGACGCCTGAGATCCAGTCCATGACCTGCAGTTCAGACACCGGTCCATTGCTGTAGAACTGACTAGTTTTTGGGATTTAATTCTTTATTTAAGCTAATTTAGTTGTAATTCTGTTTATTTAATCTGGCCTTGTTTCACTTTTAATTAATTCATTCCTTTTTTAGATTTTAAGCTGAATTTATTCATCAGGTGATGTGACCTATACCACTGTCTGCAGCCCTTAACCTGTGCACTGCTGGCTGGAGGTCCAGTGTGGTTCTCCAGGACTGCGATCTGCAGTGTGATGGTTCTGAACCAGAAAGCTAATAACATGTGGAGGAAGGAGGTTTTAGGAACAGCTTTTATGTTGGGTTTAAAGAACGGGCCCTGGTCAAAGATCACACCACAGTTTCAGTTAATGCCACTCAGAGTAGCTATCCATCAGGTTTTTATATCTTCATGACAGGCCTTTAGTCTAATTAACTTACTGGATTCATCAGGATTTCTGAACAAATAAAGCTGAGTATCGTCAACATGCTGATGCAACTTTATCCCATGCATCAGGCCCAAAGGTCTCTCCAAATATGCAGACATTTCTAACGTCGTAAATTTCTACAAGTTTTTTATTTTGAGAAAACTGCTCATCTGTTCCACATGTAGTTCTGGAAAATGAATTGAGGTTTTATTACCTAGTTACAAACTCCACAGCCCATGATGCAGTGCAGCAGACAAGAGGTGTTTGCTACAACCAATTCTGCTCCAGAAACGCTTCTCCCTCATCATGGGAGGACATATATTTACCAAGGTTGCCTGGGTCTCAGTAGTCAGTCAGAGTAACGCTGTGATGAAGGTGTTAAAGTCAGGCAACCTCCGTGTAAAAGCAACAAACTCAAGTCAGAGCTGGGAACATCGAACAAGTTATATTTACCTTCCTTTAACTCCTAATGTACATATGAGTTATTAGGTTATTGTTAATGTTTTATGTAATTCATGTTAAGTCTGTAAAAGCTGAGGGACTTTTAATGTCTTAAATATTAAGTTGCAGAAAGACTTCTTCTGAACATGAACGCAACTGATCTAAACCAGTCTAGTCCTGATGGTCCTGATGATCCCCGCAGGATGTTCCAGCTTCTGTAGGAGAACGCTGTGATCCATCAAGGTCTAACAGTGCAGATAGAGACACAGAGAGCTAAAGGTACACCTGGCTCAAAAGAGTTAGGACTCACTCCAACATCAAAATGAAACTCCAAGTGACAGCGGGTGATGTTCAGCAGCAAGCAAGAGGGTTTCTCTGGGTTCCTCTCTGACAGAACTTCTATGAGTGGAGGTATCAGGAACTTAAGGCTAGATCTGCAGCTGATCTGTTAACCTGGTGGAGGAGAGCTACCAGTCTTCCCTCTGCTGGATAAGAAAGACACATTGAGGTACAGGTTGGTCCAGATGGATCAGCAGAAGATGAGGATTTAACCTCAGCATCAGTTCATGCCTGAACTTCTCTCAGAGCAGATGTTTTGGTATTTTTAAAGTTAATGATCAAATGACCAACCTTCATTCTCCACCATTGCTTGACTTGACTGTAATGCTTGCAGCCAGCCTGTTTCTGGTTACCTCCTCTGGTTTGTATTTAGGGACTCCAGCAGCTCAGACAAACATCTTTCTGGTTGTAAAACAAAGACCTGAGTTATTCTCATTGTTCCCAGTGATCATGTGATGACATTTTTCTTTGGTGTATTCGGTTATTTCCTATTTTTTCAATGATTCCCATGAGAATTTGATGCATTCCATTCCACATGATATTTTTCTAAAGCCATGCATGTGAATGGAGCTGACACAGAAATGATTATTTATCTGTACAATAAAGAGAATTATTATCACACCTGTTGTTTCTGGTCTCCATGGTTCTGAGGTCTGCCGCAGTAACCACAATGAACTGTCCCATCACATTCAGCAGGTCTGGGATGTCTGTTTTTATTCAGCACCGAGGTCTCTGAGGGTCTGCAGCTCAGAAGGCTTCACATTTTAGCTGTATAAATACTGTGGTGCTGTTGGGCCAATTTAGTGGGGTTATTCCACCTCTAGTTCCCATAGATTAGCACATTTAGGTTCGGGATAAGGACTGTCTCAGCTGGAGGAGTCTAAAGATCCTGGAAGAGGAGGTACAGTGGATTGGAGCAGGAGACCCAGATAGGACTGGAGCTTAGTCTGCAGTGATGAGAACATTCCTTGAGTCAGTGCTGGTGAAGAAGCAGCAAGCTGAAGCTCTGGATGTTCTGCTTCATCTATGCTCCAACACTCGCCTATGGTCCTGAGATATGGAACATGACTGTCCAGGGGTCCTGGGTGAAGCATGGGGGGCAGTGGGTGCTGGCAGTGTTTCCATGATAATGGGTTCATGTGCATGGGTGCGGTTGGCTGCTGAGAATTTAAAGCAGGGGTGCACACCTGATACCTGTGGGGGTGGTGTGCTGCTAGTGCAACATGGACTTAAAGGATGGAGCTGCATCTTCAGAGCTGTTTCAGCCAGGACCTGGGATGTGGTGGGATTGTGGGGGCTGAAGGTGGAACCATCATGGTTCCAGCATTAGTCTGTTTTAAAAAAGGCTCAAACTGGTTATTTTTGAAATGTACTGTGATGACGAGTGGAGGTGAAGGGGGTCAGGGTTCTGGGGACTCTTGTGGACGAGTTTGGAGAGCGGGAGGGGGACATGGTACTAACATGGGTGTCCAGGTCTTCAGTGTTAATGAAGAGGACTTGGCACGGGTGTCTCCCGCCCCTCTTGGCGGTTGCTGGTATGGCTCTCCTCCATACTGGTATGGGTGGGTGCCCCCAACCCGCCCACAGGTGGACCGCAGTGGAGGGTGGTGGGATGCGCCTGGGCTTGCTCTCTGGCATTGACGCAGGGGGACTTGGATGTGTGTGCAGTGTGGAGTTTGCTCCCAGGCTGGTTCGGGGGGGTCTCTGGGATTTCGTTCGCTTCCTGACGCTACTGGGTGCGGGATGGGATTGGCGTGGGAGCCTGGCGAGAGCACTGTAGTGTCTGACTGTGGCACGGATGATTGGTAAGAATGGGGGAGGGTCTTTTACTCTCAGTGCTTGGTTTACAAGGGTGTGAATGTGTATCGAGGAGTGATTGTCTCACAAGGGTTTGTATTGTCTTTGTGCTAACAGCTCCAGTGGAACAGCAGGAATGTGATGACTGGCTATCAGGTGGTTTTCAGCCTTAAAGCTTCTCTCAGATCCTTGTTGCCAACATCTTTATTGTCAGCTTGTACTGACCTGTCATGTGGTGCCCCCCAGGGTTCAGTTTTGGGCCCAATGTTATTTTTGAGAATCCTTCTGCGACAAAGTATCGTTTGAACAACATCTCCCAACATCTCTAAATGATGATGTTCAAATTTTTCTGGCTACTGAAGCCTATGATGGTATGGATCAGCCAATCAGACAACACTCTCCAGCTTCTCCAAACGGAGGTCCCTCCAAAGAGTTCTAGGTCTGCCTTAGGGTCTTCTCCTGACAGGAAGAAGAGATGAACCAACTCAGCTGAGTCCTTGGCTAGAATCCACCTGGTGGTTGTACTTTCTGTGTCTAGCTAAGCCTCGTTGGCTTGGGACGGGCCCACAGACATACCAGTCATGATTTGACATCCGAATGTCACAGTTTATTTCTAAGATATTGAGCGAGACTTTTACAGAGACACCACGATTGTGCTTGTGCTCGGAACAGTAACAATTTGGAGCACGTGATTTTAAGACATTTTGGGGCGAATGTTAACCGGCCCAGATGTATTAACCAGCAGGTACATGAAGGAAACCTGAGTAAACCGAATGAAGCTCAGACTGGAAGACAGCTTCAGAGAAACTGGCAGTAAGGCTGCTGCATTGACATAATGTCGAAGGAGTCAGAGGCCAGTGAAATGTCTGATGGTTTTATTCTAGTGAGCATTTTATCAAACTCTTTCCTTCAAGACAAATAATAAATATCTACCATCCTCCTGAGTTTCTCATATAAAGTTAAACACTGACAAGTCCAGAGTGTCCATGAGCTTCAGATATAATTAATTTCAAGGTCTCGCATGTCCTCTGGTGACTCATCTTCAGCTGAAACAAACCCCATCCAGTTATCATTCAGTCTGAGCCAAAGCTGAGATGTTTACTCTCTTTAATGGAGAGAAACCCAAAGGAAGGAGATCAAAGTTTCGATCCAGAGAACCTCGGTCAGGCTGAGTTCAGGACCGTTTTTCCTCAGATCACCTCAGAGCTTCAGATCTCTAGCTTATTAAACTTTTATTGTTGTTGTGCCTTTATTACCTGCAGCAGTAACCCTGAATTCTGCCTTGGATCAGAGACCATGCCGGTTGGAGACAAAGCAGAGAAGCTTCAAAATAAAGCAGATTGTTTTGGTACTTCTGGCTCAGCTCAAATTGGTTTAAATTAGAATAAGCAAAGAGTCTTGAAGCCTTCTGATCAAAGTGGTTTCAGTGATAAACTGGGTGCAGTACTTGCTTGGCACCAGCTCCTTGGGTCAGGGATAATGAGTAAATTCCAGCGATGTGTGCAGATAAAAGATCTCCATGCTGTGAGATCCTCCACAGAAACTCTGAGCACATCAACGTGAGGATCAAACATCAACTGGAAGAGACAATTTTACTGAGAGAACGATGTAACTCTGAGCTGGCTCTCTGATGGTGGAAAACTGGCTCCAGCAGCAGATCTCGTCTCCACTTTCTGCTCCTGATGTTTGGTTAAATTCATTTGAAATGCTCTTAAATGATTTGTCAAACATCAGGTAAATTATTCTGTAAATGGTCCAGATTTATAAACACGTGTTCTTCATGTTGTTTGTTGGTTCTTTATATTTTGAATTTGAGCTGAGTGGATGTGGACTGGTGGACAATGTGCTCTCAGAGCTCCTGTGTGCTTCAAAATGGCTGCAGGTGCAATAATTTGAATAACTGTTTTTAACTTGCATGGCTTTTGGTTTACAGATGATCTGCATGAAGTGAGTTCTGTTGATGGACACAAGTGTCAATATAAACCAGAGTCTTTCTTTGCTAAGTTATCCTGCAGCGTTAAGCCACTCCATCTCCACCTGAGGATCTCTCAGATGGGCCTCAGCAGCAGATGTCTCTGTACGTCCTTTAATCATACGGCCACAGCCTGATTTTGAAGCATCAGTGGTGGTTCCGTTGGTTGCTGCAATTGAAGCGCAGTCTTCCGGCAGCCCAGGAGTCACTTCCGAGTCCAACTCCTGAAACTGTCGACCATAATAAAGCGCCCAGAGCAGCGTGAGCGTGAGTGCCATGGCCAGGATCTGAGCCACGCCAATAGAAACCCCCAGAAAACGCAGAACCTGCAGCTGCTTCGTCCCTCGAATGAAGCTGTAGATCTTTGGACCGCAGCCCTGAAACAGACACAGAAAGGAAGGAAGACCTCGTCCTCATTTCCACCTCTCAGATTTAACAGCAATGACTGGTTGAGAGTGCTGATGTCCAGTCAGAGGCTGCCGTGTCTCACCTCTTGGTGGAGGTCACTGAGGTCATGGTGGTGGGCATGACGAGCACAGCCAGGATACTGATTGGTGCAGCAGGAGTCAGGAGGCCACTCCATCTCTGTCATCTCCAGCCAGTCAGTGAAGTAGATCACGCCACAGCATTTAAACTGATGTGAACATACACACACACCTGTAGGCACACGTATCACATAAACACAACACCTGTGTGTGTGTGTGTGTGTGTGTGTGTGTGTGGTGTGTGTTACCTGCATCTGGAAGCTGTCCCAGGTGTGTGTGAGCCACTGATAACGTTGCAGGCCGTAGTTTGGCATCCGCAACTTTAGACTGATCATGTCAGCTCGCTGTACTGAGGGCTGCACACACACACAGACACACCCACACACACACCCACACACACACCCACACACACACCCACACACACACACACACACACACACACACACACACACACGTGCCTGTTTATCAATAATCAGTGTTTACAGAAAGCTCAGATGTGTTGTTCTGTAAGAGTGACGCAGTGTTACAGTTGAAGGTTCCTGAGATGTTCCTCAGATGACAGCTGTGAACCTCGTTAAACTGCTGACTCAGGGACCTCTGTTATTCTCATGCTTTCAGACCTGAGCTTTCCCGTCTACACAAGATTATTTTTAGGATGACATGAACAGTGTGGAGGGATTAAAAGCTGTGCAATAGTTCTGGAGCTCCTCTGTCCAGATAAAAAACTCCTCTGCTGCAGCCTTACTTACATGTGGAGTTCCTCCAGGCTTCATTCTCAGTTCCTCCTGTTCTCACCCTGCATGTTTCCATCATATGGCCCTGCCTAAACTAATACTGTTTTTTTGTGTGAAATGAACCTTTTATACTGTTTTTGCAACTTTTTTCTCAAGCAAACTGAGTTTTTGGGACTTTTTAAGAAAAGCGTTCCAATTTGGACATTTTTCAAAACTGCTTATTTTGATGTATTGATGATGTTTGTCATACGGTGGATGGAATGTTTTCACTGATAGGTTCACAGGTTCTACGCGATCTCCTTACGTTCCTCCTCAAGCTCCTCAGAACGCAGTCACTGATGCTTCCAACAGGGTGAAGCTCCTTCTGGACCGATGAGATGTTCTGGGGAATGTTGTCTGTTCTCATTGGTGGTTCCACCCTGGCGTTCATCTGACCCTAAGAGAACACCTCCAACCCTAACTCCACCAGCTCACACGAGGCTGAAAGATGAGCTGATCTGAGAGCAGCAAGCTGGACATATCTCACATTTCTGGTTATTCTTAGAGCCGGGTCGTGCTGGAGCCTCTGGTTCTGCACCAGCAGCTGAATGTTTGTAAAAGCTACAGCTGCTCAGCTGGATGCGCTGAGCCGAGCAGGAAACCTTTAGACAGAAATTTCTAACAATAAACCTGCTTAAATCATTGTTCACGGGTCTGAGGTTCCGGTCCGTCTCTGTTTCTCCTACATAGATCATGTCAGGCTGCAGAGGACCTGTGCTTGTGATTGCATGAATGAAAGTTCCTTACCTCGTCGTATGTCCACACAGCAGAGGCCAGCTCCACACAGAAAATCACCAGCAGGCTGCAAAAGTACTGGAACACACAGCAGAACCGAGTTCATGTCACCCAAACATATTACTAGAACCAAACCCTCTGCAGGTCTTCTATCAGAGAATCCATCCGCAGCCCAACTTATGGGGCTGTTTTCTGAACCAGAACCAAATATTGTAATTCCTAAACCTTTAAACCAATAAAAACCTATTTTAAACAGACAGAAACAGTGAAAACAGTGATGCTGTTCATTAGTATAACATGAGAGACGTCCTTCACGCAAAAACTGAACCAAGATTTTAATTTGCAGCAGGAACACAGGCAGAACCGAGCAGGAAAACAGCCGAGCGTTAGGAATCCATCCGTCTGCAGGATGGATGTTTGGGAGCGGCTGAGTCCCTCCTGGTTCCTTACTGAGAACGGGTCTGTCTCAGCAGGGACAGGTTCTCAGCTGGAACAGGTCCATCTCAATAAGTTACTGCCTCAGTTACTTCCTGTTTTATTTATAGAATCAGCAAGCGTTAACTTTACCCTCCAAGGCTGCAGCAGCTTCCAGAGCCGGGTGATCAGGATCCAGGATGTTTATCATTTCTCGTATAAAAGATGGAACAACATGAGTAAGAATGGTTCTCAGTAAGTTCTGGTTTCTAGTTTCTCACAGATTTTGTTCAGGTTGGTTACAGACTGAACTCCTTCAGGTTCAGAAACATGCTGAGGGTCTCCAGTTCAGGGAGCTTCAGAGTTCATCTCTGCTGCTCCCATTGAGTGGAGACCTTCAGGGTTAGGGTAAGGGCCATGGTCATCTGCTGGAACAGGTTGGATGGTCACCTTAAGATTGGAGATCATTCCCTAAAACATCAGGGTGGACACAGAGGAGCTTAGAAGATTACAGGATGGTATGGAGCCGGAAACTTTATGATGATGGGAATAATTTCCTGAGGTTTATCTGGAACTGGTTTCCAGGTGAAATATGTCTCTGTGGTGTTCCTGTTGTCCTGTATGTCCCGGCTGAGCAGACCTGACAGTGTGGATCACCCCGCAGATCCAGACAGAGATCAGCTGGTTGCAGAGTTTCATCTCCTAGAACCTGCAGCAGCAGTGGATGATAACAATGCGGTTCCACACAGAACCCCACAGATCATTTTCAGCAGACTGAAGGAACCAAACTACATCCACAGTTTGGTCTCTGTTGTTCCTGAGCCAGGTGTGATCTCCTTAGATACCCCAGTCTACTGCATCTTTCCCATCATTTCTGTTGGGAGGCCTCTCAGCCAACTGTCTCTCCTTTCAGGGAACGAGCCAATCTTTTCTCCACCCCCACCCCTAGGTGATGCTCAGAGAGGAGACAGACCAGCCTCTGTTAGGATCACACCCTGATCTCAAACTGGATCTGGAACAGGACCGGCTGAGACAGATGGCTTTAACTTCCAGATGTTCTCAGAAGGTCAGTGACTCATACTGTGGTGGTGCTTACAGCAAGAAGTCTGTCCTGCTGAGATAACTCCACATGGGCCCACCTGAGTCGAACTTCAGAAACTGTGTTCAGATGAAGGTTTCAAGCTGGGATATCTGAGCTGAGGACCTGAAGTTCACCAGCATCTAATCTCTTGTATCTGATTTTATTCTCAGGTTCTGGATTACAATCCCATGGATCTCTTCAGGTTCTGATTCCAAGCAGCCTTTGACAGCAACAAACCCCTGCTCAACTGTTTCTGAAACGTTCTGCTCCTGCTATGATCCGTTTGAGTTGTGCAGTTGGATTTTTATTCTTTTATAAAATACACAATTTCTGGATATAACATGTTCTGCCAGGACCGGTTCCAGCCCAACCTAATGTTTAAAGGCTGCTGTTATTTTATGATCTGGTAAAATGTTCCTACCCATGAGAGCAGCAGCAGGTTGGACCGGAGCGTGCCGCAGTATCCCACCATGGCTACGATGATGAGGAGGCAGCACACACAGATGATGACGGGATGGACAGCTGGAGAGTAGGTGAGGACAGCAGCTTCTTCCAACCTGCAGCAGGAAATACACCTTTCAGAAACAGAACCTGCTTTTATGGTCTAAAACAGGTCTGGGCTCAATTCTTTTCTATTGCAGCAATTCTGTTGTAGGTCTGCTGCTGTGTTTGGATCATTGTTCTGTTGATGACCCAGTTCTGACCAAGCTTCAGCTGTTGGACAGATGGACTCACATTTAATGCTAGAAGCTTTGGTCTACAGAGGAGATCATGGTCCTGTGCATGCAAAACAAGCCTGAATCGTTACACCTCCAATACCGTGCTTTACAGCTGGTCTGTTTGATCTGCTGCATAAATCCAGGATAAACTCTGGATAAAACGAGGCTATTAAACTGATAACATCAAGATAAATCCAAGCCAAAAGAGATTAGGAGAGAACCGGAATAGAAATCAAGATCTATTTAGAGATAAACGGGATCCAGTTAGAACCATGGCATGATAGGATCAGAATGAAACCTGGATGTGATCAGGAGAGAACTGAGATGAATCCAAAATAAACCAGCATAAATGAGCTGCAAAAATCACTGGAGAATGGTGGATTTTACTGTTTAGCCTGACGTTTTCTCCAGCCAACAGAGAGTCTCATTCATAATGTCAAAGGAAACATCTCAATGAAGCTCCAGAACTTTTTGACTTCATTGCATTAGGACCTGTTTCACAGGCAGATGTATGGACTGAAGGACATGTCCTGGATGTCTCAGAGTAAACATACGATTTAAGTCCACGAAGATCTGCAGAAGGTGTGGGACTCACCTAGTGTTGGCTGTCAGGGTCAGGACGGTGTTCAGGGTGTCTCTGATCCACGCAGCCACTCCGAGCACACACACCGACATCAGCTGCACACACACACACACACACACAGAGACAGAGAGAGAGAGAGAGAGAGAGAGATAAACAACAGATCAGTTTCTGCAGCCTGGAAATAACCCTTCAGAATGTGAGACATGCTGTGACAGATGCAGCATGGCCCAGCAGACCTGCTGCTCTCACTATGAAGTTGCATTCCTCAGTTTTTACTGTAGATCATTATGTTCTCACATGAGCTCCAAAAGCTTCCATCTGTTTGGACGGCACATCTTAGAACTGCTAATTAAGTATTCACAGCTATGAATCAGGACCAGCCTGATCAACCTTCAGACGATCCTGCTGATTACATAAACTGTCACATGGTGGCAGTAGAATCATGGTTAGTGTGAATGGTGCAGTGCTGGTGTCCTCTGTCTCACCCAAAACAGCAGGTTGAGAGCGTACAGCAGGCAGCGCAGACACCTCACCGCGTCCTCCTGAGCCATATCCAGACCGGAGCTGCTGCGCACGGCTCACCTGGGCCCGGGACCCCATGGCCCCATACTCACTGGGGACACCTGACGCTTTGGAGGGTCTGGCTGCTAGAACCGGATCCTGGGTCCATGCGTAAAAGCCATATTACTCCCAACAGGTGGTTTCCTAGTTTTTCTCAGCTCTACAGCAGAGTGATGGAGGTTCTGCAGCTGATAGTCCCAAATTCAACATCACTGAGGAAACCGACCAGAACAAGACATAAAACTTCTTTAGTCTTCTTTTAATACGATCCAACTGTACCAGACTAAAGGTGCAGAGCTGAAATACACACACGGTAGTCCAGTGATCTGCTTCAGAACCTGTTGCTGCTGTAAAAATCCCAAACCTTCGAGCTGCAGACCGTCCCGTCCCGCTGCCTCCTCTTCCTAAATAAAGCTAAGGCGGGCTCCCCCCTCTGACCCTCCCTGTCCCTCCCTCTGTCCCTCCGTCAGCGGCTCCGTGTCCTAGGGGAGGACAGAGGAATGTGTCCGCCTCCAGCCGCAGAGGCGTGGGGTCAGCAGGCTGTGAGGAAGAGGGAGAAGAAAAAACCTTGGTGTTATTTTTGACCAGGACATGTCATTTAAATCCCATATTAAACAGGTTTCTAGGATTTCCTTCTTTCATCTCCGGAACATTGCCAAAAATTAAGAAATATCTGTCCACGGATTGATGCTGAACCTAGTCCATGCATTTGTTACTTCAAGGCTGCTATTGTATTTCTTTACATCAAGGTTTCCACAAATGCAGTTTGAAGAGCCCTTCAGCTGATTCCAAAATGCTGCACAAGCGTTCTGATGAAAATTAAAAGAGAGATCATATTCCCCTACTTTAGCTTCCCTTCATTGGCTCCCTGTTAAATCCAGAATAGAATTTAAAATTCTCCTCCTCACATATAGCCCTAAATGATCCTACCTCCATCATACATCAGAGATCTGATTGTCCATATGTTCCTAACAGAATCACTTGCGTTCTCAGACTGCAGGTTTACTGTGGTTCCTAAAGTCCTCTAGAAGTATAATGGGAGGCAGATCCTTTAGTTATCAGGTCTCCTCTCCTGTGGAACCAGCTCCCAGTTTATAGTCCCGTGAGGCCGGACACCTGTCTACTTTAAGCTAGGCTTAAAACTTTCCTTTTTGATAAACTTATAGTTTAGAGTGGCTTTTATGTTAATCCCTGACTATCTCTGTAAAGTTTGATGCTCTATAGGCTTAGGCTGCTGGAGGACATACTGACCACTTTCACCCTCTTCGCTACATTTCTCACACTACTCTTCACATTTTGTATTATTTGCTGTTATTTCGCTTTTAACTTTGTTCTCTCCTTTTCTCTTCTAGAAGCTACACCTGCCTGACTCTGTGGTCTACCTGTGACACCTTCTGCGAGGGAATCCTCCAAGCTTCTGCTGGCAACACTTATCTCACCTTCTACAGATGATCACATGCCCTGTCTTTCAGTGTTTAGACCCTTTCTCTCTCCTAGACATAGCTACTGACGGAGCTTCTCCTGTAACTAACTCCTCTGTCTCTCTTCAGACTCTAACCTTGAAAACTGGCTCAGATTTATCTGTTCTTTCTTTCAGGTGAAACGACGAACGGAGCGACATCCATTTAACATTTACTTTTCCTTCCCATAAAAAGGACTCCTGCTCAGTGCTTCTTGTGTTCTCTTTGTGTCTCTGCTCTGTTCTCTCCTAACCCCCAGTCGGTCTGGCAGATTGCCGCTTCACACTGAGCCTGGTTTTCTGGTTCTGCTGGAGGTTTCCCTTCCTGTGTCAAAGGGAGTTTTTTTCCTCTCCACTGTCGCGACATGCGCTCATTATGAGGTATTGCTTCAAAGTCACGCGCAGTGACTGTCCACTGTCCTCTCCGAATGTTCATCCAGGAGGAGTGGACTGCTGCAAGTCACTGACTGGATGCAATCTGCTGAGTCTTAGACAGAAAAACGTTTATCCATTTGAATAAATAACAAATCTGCTGCACTGTTTCAATGATTAAGATTATTGGATGTATGTACCTGACTGTGGGGGAGATGCCTTGAGACAACATGTTTTTGAATTTGGCGCTATATAATAAACTGAATTGAATGAATCTGTCCGGTACGAAGTCAACCGACAAAGAGGTTCCGCTGAGTTGTACATTTATTAGGACATGTCATTCATTGCCATTCACTGTAAACAGGGCCGGCCCAGGCTTAGATTGGGCCCAGGAGTAGAAACTGATCTAATCTGGGGCTCTAAAACCAACAACTGATTTGTCAGTTATTGGTTGATTAAACACCTGAGATCACATCTCCATGGTGGAAACAAAGACTCAGTTTTTGGTGGAGGCACCTGATTGGTGCAGAATAATTCAGTTCCCCTGGCAGATTTAAGTTTCAAGTCAGCTTTTTGCTTTACCAAGATGTTTCGGAGCGACCCAGTCCTGCCTGGAATATCATGCAGAATCTGGGAAGAAAGCTAAAGATTAGGGTGTTGGTAAGGAGACCTTCCAACCTCAAAGACTTGGAGCTTATCACCACAGATGAACATCTGGCAGGTCTTCAAATCCCAAAAACACAAACCAAAATGAATGTGCAAACAAAGTTTGATCATTGCAATTGAATTAAATGAAGTGGTTTTGTATATTTGAGAACATTTTAATCACACTGTGTCAATTATGGTTGCTCTGTCTTTTTTTGATTTGAAACATGGATTTGTTTGAGTTTTCTATTTTTAATAACTGTAAAGTATTTTTTCTAATGCTTTAAATGCACCCTCACTGTACAGTCTCTTATTATTATTTTATTTTATTCTTATTATTATTTTCTGTACCTTTGTGTAAATCTGCCTGCTTCTATTTGCCTTTTGTATGTCACTGCAACAATAGTTACCAAACTAAGCAATGTAATACTTCTACTAATAATGATAATAAAAAGTACAAGAAATATAAAAATAAAGTAAGAATACAATGTACAATTGCTGCGATGTATAATATTTTTTGTAGCATTGAAGCAATACATATATCAGCAAATATGAAACAAAATACTATAGACATCATATAAAGGAATAAATCCATATGTTAATATATTGAGTCATAAGAGTAAAATGAAAATTATGTCACTTGCAGTGAATCATAACCAGGAACAACGCGAAAATAAAGTAGAATTCAGGGTAATTATGAAAAATAAAAACAACCACATCCCCCATGATGCAACAGCATAAAAACCCGCGAATCAAAAGCCATCAGCGTTTTCAAACCAATCAGATCACAGGAGGCAAATGACGTCATACGCCTCTGCGTCTATTTTTACGATCCTTTTTCTGAGCTAGTCTAAGGCTGGAGGCGCCATCTTGAAAGACGAAAATTGTTCAGAAAAAAGGCCTAAAGGTTAAAAGCAGCAAGATGTTGTACCTGGAGGACTACCTGGAGAGTGAGTACGGGGCTGCAGCTGAGCGGCTGCGGGGTTTGGGGGCTTAATAATCGGTAAGTGGGCGTTATTTCTCGGTCAGAGCATTGAACGTCCTTTTTTTCTCGCGCAGTGATCGAGCAGCTTCCCATGGACCTCCGCGACAGGTTTACGGAAATGAGGGAGATGGACCTTCAGGTTCAGAGTACGGTCAACGAACACACACACAGTCACACACACACCTGTTTTAACCATCCGAGAGTATATAAATTAGTGCAGCAGCTGCTTTAGTTAGCGGTGGTTCATCTTTTCAGACTGAAAATCAGTCATTTCTACAGACTCTGAGTGCTCGACAGCGCCCCTACCGGTAACTGTAGGAACAGATGCAGTTGCTTAATTTTCTAATTTAACACTAAAAAGTTTTTTATTCCATTAAAACTCCGTTAGCATAAAATTACAGCATCATCAGCCTGTTTATTGGGATTTTCTGAGGCACACCAGTACCCAACAGTGCAGAATTGTGAGGTGGAAGGAAATGAGTTCAAGGTTTTAACCGTTTTTACAAATAGAATCTGAAAAGTGTGGCGTGCATTTGTATTCAGCCCCCCGAGTCTTTGTTCTGTAGAACCAGATTTGACTGCAGGCTGTTAGGGGTTTGTGTCAGACAGATTCAAACATCTACAGGCTGAAATTTCCCCCCCCTTTTTTTCTTTTTTTAATAAAACGAATTCAGTTCAGTTAGAACATCTGTTGAATCCACATCTTCTGCAGCCTCTAACAGATTTTCTTCCAGGCTTGTCCTGGATTTAGCTCCAACAATCAACTATGACCAGCATCCCTGTTCCTGCTGAAGAAAAACACCCCCACAGCATGATGCTGCCACCACCATGTTTGAGCATGGGGAGGTTGTGTTCAGGGTGCAGAGCCAGTTTTCCTCCACACAGTGATTGCATGTAGCTTAAAGGCTTTTTCTTAACAATTATTTTGTTCTTGCTGCTCTTCCATTGTGGTGCATGACTAATGGGTTTTACTGGATGTTATTGATGGTTGTCAGATTCATTCCAGTGATATTTTGTCATTTTCTTCCACTTTACAGTTATGCACCACTTTGTGTGGTTTTGTCACAATAAATCACAGAGGGACAAAATGCAGAAAAGGTTAAAAGTATGAATTCGAGCTGGTTGTTAAGGACAATATTTTTCTGTATTGAGCTGTTTTGATAATTAGCTCGATATACTTTCAAAGAACAAATGAACAGGAACAGTACTTATTTATAAAAATGGACCAACTAAACACACAGTTACCTTAAGCTTTGTGAAACATTATGATAACTGGAATCAATATGTCGTTGCACCAAACGCTTCCTGTTTAACAGTGCCCGTATTTAGCAAGGCGAAAAAGAGATGATAAATTAAAAACACAGGGTTTAAAACCTCCCTCATGTTGTAAAAATGCTGGTGACCCCATGGATTGTCTTTTATTATTAAATTTTATCGTAATCTTCTGTTTCTCATTAAAGTATTGTCATGGATTTATTGCCCGGCGCTGATGTGAAAACTCATTTTCTTACTTTCCTGTCATGTACATCCGAAAAACTTTCACTTGAAACAATTGAAATAATTTGCAGTTATTAGCGGCCCAGCATGCACTGGGGCGCTTCACAGCCGAGTGCCAAGCGGTGGGGATGAAGATCAGCTCCTCCGAGGCCGTGGTTCTGGAACACAAAAGGGTGGCTGGTCCTCTCCGGGCTGGAGGGGAGTTCCTGCCTCAAAATGGGGATTCAGTATCTGGGGTCTTTTCCCAGTGAGGGAAGAATGGGGCGGGAGATCGCAGACGGGTGGTGGGGCTCCCGCAGTAAGGGGACGCTGTTGCCGTCCGTTGTGGTGAAAGAGAGTGAGCTGAAAAAGGAAGCTCTCATTTACCCCGGTCCCTTTTTACGTTTTTTACCCCCACCTATGGCCATGAACTTTGGGGCAGGGCCGAAGAACAGATCCCGGATACAAACGGGTGAAATGAGTTCCCCCTTAGGGTGGCCGGGCCTCCCCTTAGGCAGGGGGAGGGTCGGAGTAACCGCTGCTCCTCACATCGGAGGACCCTTAGGGGCTCGGCATCTATACCGGATCCTCCGGACGCCTTTCCCCGGGGGTTTCCGGCAGTCCCCTGGGGGGGAGGCCCGGGGAGGCCCAGGGCACGCTGGAGGGACTAGTTCTCAGCTGGCCTGGGAAAGCCTTGGGCTCCCCCGGAGGGTGGAGGAGGTGTCTGGGGGGGGGGGGACTTTTGGGTCTCTGCTGAGTCCTCCCCCCCCACCCGGGGTTTCCCGGGTAAGCGGAAAACGACGGTAGTTCAAATGATCTGTTTCTGAAAATGTCCATATTTTTGGAGCACCCTTTTTTCCCCAAAAAAGGGGTTTAAAAAATACCTGGGAAAGGGGGCCGAAATTCACCAAAAAAAAGAATCTTTATTAGTAAGAAAATATTTTTATTTTTAAGGGTTTAAAATAGAACAGGTTTCCCCTGCAAAAATAAAACCTTTATGCATAAATTCTTATAAAATAAGTAGAAAAGATCTAAATCTAAGCATCAGATAACCACGTAGTTCTTTAAGTGTTGTGGCCATTAATAACGTTTTCATGCTGTTTGTAATATAGAGACAAAATAAAGAGCAAAAAGTAAGAGAAAATGGTGAACCTGAGTCGCTTTGGCTGAACAACTAAAGACTGCCTTTTAAATAAAAATTTAAATGATGAAGACAAACGGGAAACATAAAAGGGTTCCCAACATTCAAAAAAAAACTAGCCCTGAAAAGAGGCAGCAGTTTGCTTTAAGGGTTCTTCTGTTTCACCTTGTTAGCGTCTGGCAGGTCTGTGTTGAGAAAGACGAGTTTCCTCCTCTTCCTCTCTCTCCCGCTGCATGCAGCCTGCGTCACAGCCAGGTCGCACGCCGGGCCACAGCTGTCTGCCGCCATGACGGGCGGAAACAAACGGTGAGCAAAGAGCGTGCGCTCTGGACGCTGGGTTCTGTTTCCAGAGAGTCGTCTGAGTAATAAATAAAATGAAAGAGAAAGAAGTAGCGAGTGTAGAGCAGTAAAAGAACCAAATGCATCTATTGTACAGCTTGATCAAGATTTCTTTCATTTAATATAAATCTCTGGAGAGGGAGGGCTGGGCGATTAATGGGATTTTGATCTCGATTACGGTTTGGGTTTTCAACGATCATCAAAACATAATGAGAAAACAGAGAACAGCCTCTCGACTCCTGCTGCAACCTCACAGGAAACACTTTCCAGATATTCCACCAGCTCCCAGAGACACCAAGGAACGACCAACCTTCTGTTGGCAAAGACCAACCAACACGGTGAATAAACTGGACATTTCAGTCGTGTCTCCCTGTCCTGTATGATGAGGGTCGTAATGGACGTGGCCCAACATCTGGCCACCACGACGGACCTGTGGCGCCGCTTACAAGCCTCACGCTCCATTTCATTGACGCAGATTTCAAAACGAAAACAAAGTGTCTCCAGACATGGTGTTTCCCAGAAGACCACCTGGTCTGAGACGAAGGATGACTACGTGGGACGACTCTCCATCCTAGCATCCCAGCCACAAGGGTCTCATCAGCACGAGACGCTCTACAACTGGCCTTGATGTTGGATTATTTCTCTATAAATGTACACAGTCCTTTTCATGGCTACGTTCATGTTCTGTATATCCTTGTTATTTAGCAGTAAAGTTTTACTTTATTCGTGGACTTTGTTCCAAAATGTTTGCGATCCTAAGGAAAACATTGTTCAGTAAATTCATGTTTTCAGAGTTAATGAATAATCTTGTTAAATAATCCAGATCTCAACTAGAATCAGAATAATTGTGATTCTAAGTTTTGTCGTAATGGAGCAGCCCTGTGAGGAGGTCAGATGTTAACCGTGTCTGGACCACGTGGGGCTCCTGGTGCATGAACTCCTTCATGTTGAGTTTACATCGGGATGTTTCGTACGTTAGCTGAGGTCATACTGACATGTTTGGTGTGGGATCTTCAGCACTTTTTAACACTGTAAATAACCTGGAGGTGCAGAGAAGTTAACGTCTAAGAGATAATTAGATCTTCTCACGTTGGTATGGATGAGGTTCTGCTGTATGAGGAACCACCTTTCCTCTCTCATGTAACATCTGCTTCCTTCTGTTACTCCAGAGAACTTAGTGTCTCCTCCTGTTTGTCTCAGACGCCACAGATCAGCTGGAGCAGAAGGTGACGGAGTTTTTCATTAACGCTAAGAAGAACAAACCTGAGTGGAGAGAGGAGCAGATGGAGATCATCAAAAAGGTCTGAACATCTGACGTGCTGAAGAGGAACATTCTAGACCTTCATATTTTCTGTGACGTTTGTGATGTGATGAACACTTGCTGATCTGAGGAACGTTCCTCTGTTTCAGGATTATTACAAAGCTTTGGAAGATGCTGACGAGAAGGTCCAGCTGGCCAATCAGATTTATGATCTGGTGAGTAGATCTGTGTTTCCACATGCGGTCAGAGCTTCGGTCAAACTGGCAGTGAAGCAGATGGTCCAGAATAAACGTTCCTCCAGCTAGATGTTCAGTCTGACCACCACTAGGTGGCGACCTCAGCTTCTCTCTGACAGTCACTCCAGCTTGAAGGTCTACTTGTCTCCAGCTAAGGGACCCGGCTGTCATGTTTTCATCCTCAGGTGGACCGGCACCTGCGGAAACTGGACCAGGAGCTGGCCAAGTTTAAGATGGAGCTGGAGGCGGACAACGCCGGCATCACGGAGATCCTGGAGAGAAGTGAGTTCCTTGGCCTGAGACTGGTATGATGGTTTGTTGTCAGCTGTGACCTTTCCTCCTCGTCCTCCTCAGGATCTCTAGAGATGGACAGCCCGTCTCAGCCCATCAACAACCATCATGTCCACTCCCACAGCAGCTCTGAGAGTGAGTTCAGCTGTTTGAGCTCCAGCATCTGTATGTGGAACATCTTCTGGTCTCCAGCCTGATGCTGGTGTTCGTTCTGTTCTCTTCCAGAGAGGAAGTACAGCGCTCCGACCCACCACACCACAGAACACGTTCCAGAGAAGAAGTTCAAGTCTGAAGCTCTGCTGTCCACCCTCACTTCAGACGCCTCCAAGGAGAACACACCAGGTACCTGCTCACCTGGACCCGTTTGGTCTCCGTCCTTACTGTCCCCTGCTCACCAGTTGACCCAGTCACTGTGTCCCCTGCAGGCTGCCGTACCAACAGCACGCCTTCGTCCACCAACAGCGTGTACAGCGTGAACTCCTCCCAGTCTCTGGCCTCCTACAGCCTGAGCTCCCTGCCTGCGGGGCCCGGTGCCGGAGCCGGGGCCATCACCATGGCTGCTGCTCAGGCCGTCCAGGCCACGGCCCAGGTCAGAGACGGACTGGGGTCGGGGGGGGGGCGGAGCCTCCGCTGGTAGAGCAGGTGTGGAAGGGTTTCGGTCCACAGGCTGGACTGTGGTCCTGGACCTGTGGGCTGAAAGTAGGCGACCTTCAGAACCAAACAGTCTTATTTACCTACAAACTGCACTTATACAGTTCTAACACCGGGTTAGGTTCTGGCCCACATGTCGGGAACCTCAGCAGTACAACACAGTGAGTCTGAGCTGGACTCAGTGTTGCTGTTGGTTCTGGTTTTCATTCAGTGTGGTCCAGACACACAGAACAGAACCCACACAGCCAGATGAAAAGGTTCTGATCTTACTGAGAAGCTTCTGTTCTGTATGAAGCCCGTGTGTTGGCTGGACTCTACAGCTTCCCTGCTGTCTGATGTCATCCTCCACATTTCTCTCCATCACGGCCCAGTAGTACATCTGTAGGAACTGGACCTTGCTGGGAAAACTGGGATATTCCAGAAACGTTCTTCATCATAATATAATCTGGTTCTGTTAACCACCACCCTCCCTGTAGCGCTGAAGGTTTACGTCAGGTCAGATACACCATCGTGTCCGGAACATGCAGACCCGACTCTCTACCAGCCGACCCTATTCACCTGGTGATGGCGCTGTTGCCCACACTGTATCTGATTCTATCTGAAATGTTGTAGGAACCCGGTGTAGAGGTTCTGTCTGAACGTTGTCTGGGTTCTGTGGTGTTCGTGGTTCATTTCCTGCCTGGCCTGACATGTTGGGTCATCCTGAATGGAACCTGGTAGAACTCTAACCCAGTTACCAGAATCTCTGAGCATCCGGTCTGTTAGAAGCTGCTTCTGACTCTGTTGGTTCTGTCTCTCAGATGAAGGAGGGCAGACGGACCTCCAGCCTCAAAGCGAGCTACGAGGCCATCAAAAACAACGACTTCCAGCTGGGCCGGGAATTCTCCCTGTCCCGGGATAACGCGGGATACTCTTCCTCGGCTCTCGCCTCCACGCTCAGCCAGACCCTCACCCCCACCACCGCCTCCGACTCCAGGGGCCGCAAGTCCAAGTAAGTCTTGGTTCCGCTACACACACACACACGCACACAGATGGATCTAAACACGTCGGTTTCCTCTGGTTCCAGGAGCAGCATCAAGTCTTCCAATCACCAGTCGTCCTCCTCATCCTCCTCTTCATCACTGTCTTCCTGCTCCTCCTCATCGGCGCTGGCTCAGGAGCTTTCACAGCAAGCGGCAGTTCTGCCTGAAGCTGACGCCAACAACCAGGTGGACTGGACCTATGACCCTAACGAGCCCCGTTACTGCATCTGTAACCAGGTAGGCAGGCCGGACACAGGCTGGAGGCTGGGTTCAAGGTTCTGGTTCTGGTTCTGGTTTAATTTCTCTGATCTCCTGCAGGTTTCTTACGGAGAGATGGTCGGCTGTGACAACACGGATGTAAGTATTCCAGTTTAGATCCAGTGGCTGCTGGGCTCCCAGCTCTCTGACTGGTTCTGAACTGGATGATTCTGCTCTCTTCTCAGTGTCCCATAGAGTGGTTCCACTACGGCTGCGTGGGCCTGACCGAGGCGCCCAAAGGGAAGTGGTTCTGTCCACAGTGCACGGCTGCCATGAAGAGGAGGGGCAGCCGCCACAAATAGACCATCAGAGGTCAGAGGGCAACATCCAGAACCATCTAAAGCTTCACCTCCTCCTCTTCATTCTGTTCAAGTTGTTCCTTCAGTTTGGATCACATCCTGTACAGTTAGGCCAGAAGTATTCATACACCTGGCAGATTTAACCAAGATATGGGTCCATCTACAGATCACAGTCAGAACTCTGGTTGGGTCAGGTGCTGGTCAGAACTTGAACTCAGAGCTGAAACAGATGAAGAGCTTTCTGATGTTACCATGTCCTCTTAATCATCTCAGTTCTTCTGCATCAAACTCCAGGTGTTTCTGATGTGTCCAAGTATGAAACCAGAAGATCAGGAGATGATTTAACTGTGTGTGTGTGTGTGTGTGTGTGTGTGTGTGTGTGTGTGTGTGTGTGTGTGAAGGCTTCAGACTGTTTAACCAGAGCTGTGACATCATCAGTGATCGGTCCAGGTTTCCTCTCTGAACCTCCTGCTCTTTATCTCCGCTCCTGTTTTTCATCCAGATCCTCTTCTTCCTCTGCAGCTTGAAGGGTTTCATCCAACGCTCCGAAGAGCCCAGGAACTGACATCATTTCCCATCAGACCGAGCTCCCCTCTCTCCAACTACAAAAACTACAAACCCTACTGGACTACATCTATGGAAGCCTGTGTAGTTCATATGGACAGTGCTATGTTTTTCTGAATGTACAGCACCTCAGCAGGTGTGTGTGTGTGTGTGTGTGTGTGTGTGTGTGTGTGTGTGTGTGTGTGTGGTAAATAAACTGAGGATGTTTTCTAATTATTCGTCCCTCTGGTTTCTTTGATGCTGAAGATCTTTTGTTCAAACCTTTGAAGTTTAAACCTGCAAAGGACGGACCAAACTGTGATGAAGGTCTGATCCCAGAGTCTAGGTCCTACTAGGTCAAGGCAAGTTTATTTATTTAGCACAATTCAAAGTGCTTCACATGAAGGAAAAAAATAAGAAACATATTAGGCAAAGTTCATTACAGTGACATAAAGGTGATCTAAAAAATAAAGAGAATAGAATGATGGATAAGAAAATGAAGGATGTTGTACTGAAAAACTTAACTAATAAATGTTTAGATGAGCATAGTCAAAGGCCGCTCTAAACAAGTTTTTAATTCTTGATTTGAAGGAACTTCGGGTTCAGCTTTTACAGTTTTCTGGGAGTTTCCAGATTTGTGGAGCATTAATAGTCCTTCAACCCTGGAGATGTTCATTAGGTGATAGAAGGCTGACCTTGTTACTGTCTTTATGTGCCTCTGGAAGGTCAGGTCTGAGTCCATTCACTACACCCAGGTTTCCAGCCGACTCGTGTGGTTTCTAGCTGTATTAACTGAAGCTGTGTGCTAACTTTTAAACGCTCTCCTTTGGTCTAAAGATTATTACTTCAGTTTGTTTGATGAAGAACATTTTGCCCATCCATGCATTGATTTCTTCTAAGCATTTATCAGCGCTTGAATGGGTTCATAGTCACCTGGTGACATCGTAACGTATAGCTGTGTTGTCGTCTGCTATAGTTATGGATAACTTACGTTGTGTTTATTAAAATCTGAGTTAGGGCAATATGTAGATATTGAATAGGAGGGGCCCTAAGATGGACCCTTGGGGAGACGCCACATGTGATTTGTTTGTCTCTGATGTAAAAGTACCTACTGACACAAAAAGTCCCTGTCCTTCAAGTAGGATTTAAACCAACTGAGTGCATGTACCAGAAAGGCCGGCCACAGTTTTTAGGGCGCTCTAATTAAAATGGAGTGATCAACAGAGTCGAATGCTGCACTAAGGTCCAATAATACCAGCACTGTGGTTCTTCCACAGTCTGCATTTATATGGATGTCATTGAAAATCTTGACAAGAGCAGTCTCTGTACTGTGGTGAGCAGGAAGGCCGACTGGAAGACATCGAAGCGGTTGGTCATTGTTAGGAAGTTGTTTAAACTGTTGAAACAGCTTGTCAATAATCTTACTGAGAAGGGGGGTTTGATATAGGCCTGTAGTTCTGCAGTAGCAGCTTGTCCAAGTTGCTCTTTTTCAATAGAGGTTTGGATAATGCTGTTTTCAGGGACTGGAGGAAAACACCTGACAAAAGGGACGTGTTATTATTTGTGTTAAATCAGATGTTATTACAGGCAAAGCTTTCTGAAGGAAAGCTGTGGGTAAAACATCGAGACAGCAGGAAGAAGAACTTAGTTGCTGTACGATTTCTTCTAAGTTTTTGTAGTTTATCTGGTGAAATTGGGACATTTTGTCGAAATCAGTTCTAGTTGGAGACAACTTTGGTTCTGGAGTTGATGTGGATGTACTGACTGCTCCTCTGATCTTTGGGTTTTTTCAGTGAAGAAGTTAGTAAATTCATTGCAGGTCCTGGTAGAGTGGAGTTCAGTCTACCAGTCGACTGGTCTGAGGTTCAAGCACCTCAGTCTTTATAATGGTCCTGAATCATGCAGACTGGTCTTGTTCCTACTCATAGCTTCTGCTGTGAAACTGCAGTCATGTTGAAACCGGGGCTCCTGATTGCTGGATCCAAGGTTTCCAGCAGAACATTATTCACAGCATCTCACTGCCCCCAGCAGCTCAAACTGTGAGAACCAGTTTACACTACAGCAGCTCTTCTATTGGATCAGAACAACTTGGTCCAGCCTTCATGTTTTCCATGGTCATCCATTCATCCAGGTTTTCTGCTTGGCGCCACGGGTGAGTCCTGCAGGCCGGTATCATCTCCACAGAGCTGCAGCTGTAGAGATGTTCTGACCCGAAGTTCTCACCATGACAGTCTGGATCTGCACACTAAACATTCCTCTAGGATCTAGACTGAACCAGAAGAATCCTGTGTAGTTTGGTAGCAGCGCCTCCCTGTGGATTGGCGCTTAATGTGGAAAGTTTAAAACTAAGAAGTGAGAAAGAACTAATGGTTTAATGTGAGTGGACAATGAGACACCTGGAAGACGCTGGGACATCAAGGGGACGCTGGGACACCAGGAAGACGCTGGGAGACCAGGGGGACGGTGGGACTCCAGGAAGACGGTTGGACTCCAGGAGGACGTTGGAACACCAGGGGGACGGTGGGACACCAGGGGGACGCTGGGACACCAAGGGGACGGTGGTTGGGACACTAGGAGGACGGTGGGACTCCAGGAAGACGGTGGAACACCAGGGGGATGGTGGGACTCCAGGAGGACGTTGGAACACCAGGGGGACGCTGGGACACCAAGGGGACGGTGGTTGGGACACTAGGAGGACGTTGGAACACCAGGGGGACGGTGGGACACTAGGGGGACGGTGGTTGGGACACTAGGAGGACGTTGGAACACCAGGGGGACGGTGGGACACCAGGGGGACGGTGGTTGGGACACTAGGAGGACGTTGGAACACCAGGGGACGGGGGGGACACTAGGGGGAGGTGGTTGGGGACACTAGGAGGACGTTGGAACACCAGGGGGACGCTGGGACACCAAGGGGACGGTGGGTGGGACTCCAGGAGGACGGTGGGACTCCAGGAAGACGGTGGAACACCAGGGGGACGTTGGAACACCAGGGGGACGGTGGGACACGATGGGGACGGTGGTTGGGACACTAGGAGGACGTTGGAACACCAGGGGGACGGTGGGACACCAGGGGGACGCTGGGACACCAAGGGGACGGTGGGTGGGACTCCAGGAGGACGGTGGAACACCAGGGGGACGTTGGAACACCAGGGGGACGGTGGGACACGATGGGGACGGTGGTTGGGACACTAGGAGGACGTTGGAACACCAGGGGGACGGTGGGACACCAGGGGGACGCTGGGACACCAAGGGGACGGTGGGTGGGACTCCAGGAGGACGGTGGGACTCCAGGAAGACGGTGGAACACCAGGGGGACGTTGGAACACCAGGGGGACGGTGGGACACGATGGGGACGGTGTTGGGACACTAGGAGGACGTTGGAACACCAGGGGGATGGTGGGACACCAGGGGGACGCTGGGACACCAAGGGGACGGTGGTTGGGACTCCAGGAGGACGGTGGGACACCAGGACACATTGAAAGATTTCACAAAACTCAAAGCAAGGACAAAAAAACAAATGGAGGGAAAACTTACAGGAATGTTTCAGTGGGACAAATAAATCCTAAATTTTGCCATAAAGGAACATGGAGAGGTTCCTTTGAAGCAGGCAGGACTGTGTTTAGTTCCTGGTTCTGTTAGAACATTAAGTGATCTGAGATCAGATCAGAAGCTGAGCTGGCTGATTGGTTGAGGTTCTGTTTCTTTAAACAGCCACTTCCTCTCAGGTCCTTGCCTTCAAACACTCCGTGGACATGTGTGTTCTTGAAATAACTCCAGCATGAGGAGGGCTGAGGGGAGGTCTGGACCTCCTCCTGAGCAGCTCAGACTCAGAACTGTCCGGTCTGCAGCCGAAACCTAGTATTGTTTTTAGAAAGTTCAGAGGAAGAGTCTCTGAAACCTGAGCTCCTCCTCCTCCTCCTCCTCCTGCTGGAGTTTAACTGGAACCAGATGGTGAAGCTGCAGCTTGTTTTCTCCAGACTTCAGGCGCTCTAACCCCCAGACTCTGAGGGAAGCTGGCGCTCTGTTTGCGAACAGGGAGGAGAAGATAAAGGAAGCATCATGTGACCTTCACCTGGATGAAGATTGTCCTCTGAGCTCTGCTGTCAGGCAGATGAAGGTGATGAAGAAAAGTGCGGTGAAGTGAAGCTGCTCCTAATGCGGCACCTCCTCCTCCTCCTCAGGATGCTGCTCCGGCGTCGCGCGTGCTCGCTGGTGCTGCTGCTCGTGCTGCTCTGTCTCTGCTACCAGACCCTAATGGTGGACCGGAACCAGGACCGGAGTGAGTCAGAGGTGGTCCTGATGGAGACCAGGCGGCTGATCTCCGATCTGGAGGCTCTGGAGGAGAAGACACAGGTAAGGCTCACCTGAACTGTGCCTGCGCATTGAGCTCCAGGTTGAGTCTGCTTCAGGTGGGTTCTGATCTGGTCCAGCTGAGCACTTTTCCTGTTTTCTCTGCAGAACCTTCTTTACTTAAACAGGAAAATCCCATGATTTCAGTAACCTGGTAAATATTTATCAATAAATCTAAATTCTGGTTTTTCATTGGTCTGAATTCTGCGGATCTGCTGACCTTTGAGTGTCAAAGTTCAAACAGCTCAGTGTTTTTATTTTCAGGTCTGGTTGCTAACTCTAAATAAATTAGACGTTAAACATGATGATAAACAACTGATGCAGAAAATATCTTCCTAATATTTATAATAAAATGTGTTTTTAATGAAGCTGTTTTCTGCTGAAGTTTGGCTGCAGTGGATCCTCCAGCTCCTCAGCTCAGCCCAGATTTATCTGATCACTTCTCCTTCCCAACGCTACGCATCCCAGAAGACTGAGGCAGGAGCAATGTGCAGACTTCCTGTGACTTTTAACCCTTCTCTTCACTGTGAGAAGATCACGTTCCTAAAAGGACTTCTGTTTGGCTAAAGTCATGCTGCTCTCAGACTCCTCCTGACTCACGCTGGGAATATTTTTAGGATCTGAAGGGACAAACAGCATGAAGGTTTGATTTTCCTGCAGGATGAGGGACAGCTGAGCGGACCAACCAGATCCAGAAGTTCTGCGTTATGTGTGCGGGGTATGTTAAGTGTGTCCTCGTGTCCCCGGATAAAAATATTCCTGAGGATTGAGTTTGTGTCGGATAACAAAGTGTAAACCGACAGCAAACAGGCTCTCAGAGTGTTTGTCCTGTTTTATTAGGGCTCTAAATTTTTTCCTGTGAGAAACACCACAACAAATACCTGAAACTGCTCCAAGATCTAGAAAAATGAGGAGCGGGATGACTGAAGAGGGGCTAGAAGATCCAATGATTTCAGACAGGTTCCTGCCAGAAGAAACTTAGCTCTAGGTCAGACGTCTCCAGATCAGATCAGGTCTTCCAGAGCTCACCATTCAGGATAATAAGTGTTCATGTTCTAGACTGAAAAAGTCAACAGGAGATTTAATTTTTCCATCAGAGAAAAACTGGGAGTCAACAGTGAACATCTGATCTACTCAAACATTTAGAAATCTTAGCGACTTTCTATTTCTAGGTTTCTCAAGTGTTCAAGGATGTTCCAGATGTTGTCGATCTTTCCAAATCTTTGTATTCGTAAGATATTTGTTGTTGTGGGATCTAATAAATGTTAGAAGATTTAGATGTTGAGAGATCTTTGGTGTTCTAGAAAATCTTAGTTCTGTCAGACATTTCTGAATAGTTGCTGTAAAGATCGTTCAGGTTGTCTCTGGATTTAAGGACTCATCCAGATATTTTATTGAGATGTTTCAGTTTTTGAAGGATCTAGAATGAAAACTTCCAGTTGTTTTTGGATGTTATTAAATGTTTCCAAATTTATGGATCTTTAAAGATCTTCCAAAGGTTTCACTTCTTGTTTTGAGATGGTGTCTGTGTTTTTGGTGCAAAGAGATCCTGAAAATTCATCCAAAAAACGTATTATCTCTTTTTTGTTTTAAACTTTCTTAGATCTTCCAAGTATTCAGGAATGTTCCAGGTCTTCTAGTTCATGGTGTGTTCCATTATATTTTTGGTGTTTTTGGATCTGTCTGAATCTCAGATCATCTTTCAGAATGATTCAGATTTTCTGGATCTTTAATTTGTTCATAGTTTCCTAGCTGTTCTGATATAAACCTAAAGGATTCATCTAGAAGTTTCAAGATGTTTTCAAATGTTTTTTTTGTTCATATATAGACATTTAGGATCTCTTAGAGGATAAAATCTAGAAAGAAAATCTGTCAAGTGTTTCATCTCACACGTTCCGATGTTTCTGAATGTTTTGGATGTTTTCTCATTTTGATGAAGATATCTCTGGAAGTTTTGGATATTCTTGGTAGACCAAGGTTCTTTGGTTGTGTTTTCTGGACCTTTTAGGTGTTTTGGGGGAATAATTTTATAATTTTTTTTTAATCTTTCAGGTGTTTCTGATCTTTTCTCATTTCTTCTTTTGTTGTCACTGAAGCAAACAGCTGACAGCTGTTTGCTTCCCACAGCTTCCAGTCTGTCTGTCACTGTTTATTGCTAGGAGTCCAAGTGTCTAATTTTAAATCCAGTCTCATGTCAGGAGTCCTCAGTTTACTCACTGGGAGTCACAGTGGCCCAGTTCAGAGGACTCAGCAGCCATTCAATCACCTCCAGACTGCGCCATCCCATAATACCCCATGTATGATCATCTGTTTGCATCCAGTTAAACCAGTAAGAAGGATTCAACCAAGCTGAAGTGGTCTGAAGGAACCATCTGGTCAGATTTTCTGACAGGTGGGAGACCAGCAGAGCGTTGCTGCTCCAGCTGCTGAACTGGGTCAAACTGGTGTCAGCTGCAAAACAAAAAAACAGAACCAACAGAACCACAGCTCCCCAGATGGAAGCAGATGAATTCTGTCCAGTTGTCTCTGTTAGTTTGTGAAAAGGAAGAAGACGAGCCTGTGGTCAGTGTATCCGGGGTCATGTGACTCGCTGTGTTTAGGTCATGTGATCCGTCTGGAATGAGGCCTTCTCTGATTCTGGGAATGTTTTCAGTCCCCATCTTCAGCTGGTTTCTCTCCTGTAGGATCAGGTTCCTGAGCAGAACCAGAACTGGTAGATCGCTGAGACAAATGGATCATCTGTCACATATTTCTGTTTGTGGATCAAATCTCCTTACGTCACTAAAACTGAATCAGTACAAAATCCTCAGAGGCTTTCTGGACCTGGGCTGAAAGAGAAACAGAATCTCTGCCAGCGGACCTGAGCTGAATGTCAAACAGACCATCAAACTGTACTGAGCTCAGTTCTGGCTGACCACAGATCAGTCAGCGGGCTGCAGGCTGACTACATGAATGGAACGGGTCAGGTTTGGTTCAACAGAACCAAGTTTACTTCCAGATGATCTGGCTTAAATAAGACAAGTCCTGCCTGTTTCTGTTTTCTGTCTGAAGATGGAGCAGGAGTTCATTGTTCTTCTCAGAACTTCATCTGCATGCAACTCAAAACTGAACGTGACCCAAACTCCTGCTCACTGGGAGACCTGGTTCTGAGAGTTCTGGGAGTTTTTCCACCAGTGGGTCCATAATAACAGTGAGGAAAGCCAACTGTGTTCCCTCAAATTAAAGCTGCTGTTAAACAGAGTTAATAGAACTTTATTCAATACAAATCATCATTGTTGTGATTGTCTGATTTTAGGGCAACATGAAATGTTGAGCCCAGATTTGTTCTGGAATGATCCAGGTTTCCTTAGAGAGATGTAGATTTAAAAATAATAAAGTAACCTGTTAATTTACATAAAGTAAACTGCAAGTTCTCCTGAAGAAATCAACAGGTTCTCCTACAGGTGGCTGTTATTTTACCCTAAAGTACCAACATGTTTTCCTCTTCGCTCCGAGGTTCCTTATTCTTGACGGCTGATCTCTGAGAACAAACACAGATGTTAGAAACCCACCAGATTAAACCGGATGCAGATTTAGGCTTCAAACATTTAGAGATCTGATCAGTCCTGTCTGGACTTTTTTTAGAAGATTTAGATTTAAGGCTGCCGGAGCTCACAAACCGGATCAAGCCTCCGTTTACCATCAGTAAAGATCTCAAAGGGACTCTGGAGAAGCTCCAGGTTGGATCGTCATTCTCATCTGACCCCTATGCATGTTTCCTCAGGCCTGGTTCTCCTCTCAGAGACGCCTACACCGCCGGCGCCAGGCCGTGGTTCTGACGGGTCGACATCGACTGTCTGACACAGAGGTTGGGCTGCACCAGCGGGTCTTGCAGCAGATGGACTATGAAGTCCATGTGTCGCGGTTTGCAGAGACCAGCAGCTTCCTGAGGACGCAGCAGGGTAAACACACACAAGTTAACAGGGTTTCCTGTCATGTGACCTGGGTGGAGACTTCCTGTCCAACAGATGGAAACATTCAAGCAAAGCAGCTGTTTATGTTCTGCACTCCAGACAAAACCCAGTAAACCAGACGTCTGCTGGTATAAGGAAACCAGTCAGGATGATCTGAGAATGTTTATGCCAACAACTGGACCTGCATTCTGTGGTTCTGTACAGGAAACATTTAGGTTCTGAGCTCAGACAGCAGGTCTGATCTTTTGTGTTGGTTTTGGCTGGAGGATGTTTAAAGTTCTTCTCTGGTCGTCTCTGAACACCAACCTCCACATCTTCTACGTCTCCCATCGCCTCTGCTGGACCTTGTTGCTGAGTTCTTGAGGTTATTCTCCTGCTCAACGTTTCCTCTGACCTCCACAATCACTTCCAAATGTTTCAGGCTCTGTGTTTTTCCGACCGCCTCCTGTTTACACTCCTTAGCAGTTTAACCCCTTTTAGCCCAAATTAAACTGAGTAACGTCAGAATCTGAAGGAGCTGAGAGGCATTCTTCATCAACTCTGCTTTAAATTATTCTGAACTCTGACCTCTACTCTATCAGCACCAATGGTCCAATGATGAAAGCAAAGAGAAGAATCTCTATGAAGTTAAGCATCAACAGCATTTAAACCATCCTGATAACAGCAGCAACACATGGAAATAAAAACCAGAAACACTGAAAGAAACCAGGAAGTAACACATGTCAACTGAAGACACCCTGTCCAGGGTGAACATCCTCCTCCTGTCTCACCTGTTCACTCCGCTCTCTTGTTTCCAGGTGTGGGTGGGTGGAGTCTCCTGCTGTGTCTCAGTACTTCAGAGCAGAGCTGTTTGAGGAGGGTCAGCTTCTCTCAGCTGCAGCAGCATCAGATGGTGAGTCTCACCTGTCCGGAATCACCTGGAATCCAGTTTGATGACATCAGAGCTCACCTGTGTGTGTTGTGTGTGTGTGTGTGTGTGTGTGGGCGTGGGCAGGTAAACTTGCTACCGGAGCTGATGGAGGCGTTTTCAGATGTGGGTGGAGGCCTGTGTCAGTTTGACCCACAGCTGGCAGGTAAGTCTGTTTCAGGTAAACCACAGGATGCATCATTTATTTAAAGAACTGCTGTTCTCAAAGCAACTTTTGACCTCTTTGTCCAGAATCTGACCTCCACATGAAGCCTCACTCCTGTGGATCATCCAATCAGAAGCCTCGCTTCCCTCAGGACAGGTGTGTATGGGATTATCCTTCAGATTGTTTTCCACATGAGATGAGCCTCCGATCCAGAATTTGATCCAGACTGAGATCTGGTGTTCTTTAAACTTTTCATATTCTTATTCAGGAATTTCCCAGGTCTTCTAGTTCATCGTGTGTTTCATGATATTTTGGGTGTTTTTGGATCTAGAGATGGATCTGGATCCATCTCTGGTCTGTCCATCTTCTGACCTTGATCTATGTGTGATCTGACTGGGATCCAGTTGACCTACTGTCTTAGGAAGCTAAGCATCTTTCAGTTAGATGGTGACATGAACCTGGGTGTCTCCTGTTTCTGTGACAGACGCTCTCCTGACCAAGCCCGGTCTCCTGCTCTGGTTGCCATGGTGAATGTTTTTGTCCTGGTGACCTCTGTGACCCCTCTGACTTCCTTTATTCATGACATCAGTGTGGTGATGACCAACGAAAATGTTCCTGGGCAGCAGATAGAGGTGAAACATCTGCAGATCAAGCTGATTGTGAAAGAATCAGTTACAACTTGAGTTCCTGAGCATTTGATCTTCATCTCCTCGTCTCAGATCAGAACGTTCCTACTGCAGCAGCTGGGAGCACCCACCTCCCAGCAGGCCTGGGTTCAGATCCAGAGGGTGGTTGGAGCGGTGCTGCAGGCAGCATCGACCTATCAGGACCAGGAACCAGGTGGCAGGTGAGCTGTGAACAGGTTCTCTCCGTGTTCCTCTCTCTGTGGGCCTCATCATGTTCTCACCTGTGTTCTTTGTTCCAGGTGTTTGTTGTGTTTCCAGCTGCTCACCTTCACTCTGATGTTCAGCGGTTCCATCACACCTGTCGTAGTGCAGGTAAGGGTTCTGCAGTTCTGGTCCAAGTGTAGGTCCTAGCATACCACAGTAGCTGCTGCCACCTACTGGTCAAACAGCAATGCTGCCATAAACCTGAAGTGGTGAAACCAGGGAGCCTTTCTGTTTCCAGGTCTCATAAACGCGATTCAGTCAGATGTTTCCCCTTCCGATCCTCTTCAGTAATAAAAACATTGATGGGAATATTATGATTAACCAGTAAAATAAGTGGATATTTTTCCAGATGATTCTAGAAAAAGACAAATATTTCCCCAGTGAAGATGCACTGAATGCATTATTAATTCATTGGGGTTATTCTTAGAAGAGAAGTTGATTCTAACTTTCCATAGAAAGGTTAAAGATGTGTCATTAGGATCATTATCATGTGGGTCGTCCTCCTCTGTCCATCAGATGTTTTTAATCTAAGTTCCGGATCCGGTGAGGACGGTGGCCTCAGGAACATGTTGTGGAAACATTGAGATGACGAGTCTCTAATTACTGCTGATCTGAGATTATTTGGCTGAATGAAGGACTTGATTGTGTCAATCCTGCAATCAACTTTGTGTTACTGAGGCGCCCCCTACTGATCAACTGTGGAACTTCTTCATCCTGGTTGGTTTCAGTGGTTCAGGTCGGGTACAAAGCTCAGACCAAAATCCCACAGAACCAAGCAATCTTGTTTATTTTGGGATGTTTTAAAGGAACATTTCACAATAAAATCTTTTATTTAACTTTAACGTTGAATCTGCCACTGTGATGCGAATCGGATCTGTTTGTCTTATAAAGTTCTGTCTGATAACATTTGTTCAGGAATGGTTCCGTTTAAAGAAAATGGTATAAGATATAGTAGCTGTCAACTAGAGGTCAGCGTCTCTCTGATGTTAGTCGTCCTGTCTTCAGGTGGACACAGAGGTAACCTTCACGGCTCTGAGTGACACATTCAGCAGACAGATCATCAAAGATCTGATCCTGGAGGACAGCCTGCTTTTCCTGCTGCCGCTGCCCACTCACCTGTCCCCCGAGACTCACCTGTCTTTAGAAAGCCTGAGGTGGCAGGTGAGTTTAATATTGTTAAATCAACAGAATAAAACTGAATCTTTATTAAAATCTTTATTAAAAGGTTTCATTAAAATGGAAATGTGTCGAATAGTTCTATTTCTGTATAAATACATCGTAAACTGTCTGTGTCTTCAGTACGGTGGCTGCAGAGGGACACACAGTACCTGTTTATCCCAGGATGAGTTTCTGCTTCTGCTCCGGTTCCACCAGCAGCTGAAGATACCCTCAACCTTCCAGCTGGTATGTTCTCCGGTTGGTTCTTGGTTGTTGTATGGACCATGAAGCTGTCAGATGTTTGGACTACCTCAGCATCCAGCAGATAGATGCTTCAAGCCGATCTGAGGTCAGTCTGTCTCTGTCTCTCTGCAGCTGTATCCCAGCACCTCTTTATCGTCCTCTTCCTCGGCTCCTATGAGCCTCTCTGACCTCCTCCTCAGGATCAGTCGTCACTACGAGCTGCAGAGGAGCAGCAGGTGAGGAATTGAAGGTTTCAGCCAATCCACTGTTTCCTGATGAGTCACATGACAGTGTTACCTGCTCTCCACAGAGAGGTGAACAAACCGACCAATCAGCAGTCAGCGTCCTTGCAGCCTGAAGGTGAGACAGTTTATGGTAAACATCTTCTTTGTTCTGAAGCACAGCGCCACCTGCTGGCTACTGGGTCACAACATGACTGGAGCAGAACTGTGTCAGACATCAGGTCTGATACGGATCAGGAGTGGGTCAGACCGTGGGTCAGAGTGGTCGGACCTTGTACTGGTGTCTGGTTGGGTTTTTAATCAAAAATCCTCCTACAGGATCTCTGATTGGTCAGTCCCAGGATCTGCTCTCTTATTGGTCGATCCCTCTGCATCCCCCAGGTTCCTGTGTTGACCCCCACCTCAGACAGATCTACACTGATCCCCCCCTCATCCTGACTCCGCCCTTTAGCCCCGCCCTGAAGGAATACCGAGCTGAGGTACCCTTCGACACAGTGACGGTTCGGATCCGACCAGAACCCATCAGCGCTGCCTGTGTAATACACTTGGATAACCATCGAGGACCCGGGTGAGCCCAGTGCCCCGCCCCCTCACATCTGACCTCTGACCTCACAGATCATTTGATCAAATCTTCTTTTCCTCCTTAGGATAGCAAACTTCCCAGTCGGCCTAGGGGACAGCCGGATCAGCATCCTGGTGACGGATGCAGCAGAGCCTTATCCTGTCGTCATGACGATCTATACCTTGCACATGTATCGCGAGAGTCGGCCCAGCCTGCCCATGTTTGGAGATCATGTGATGTGCAGCTTCCTGCAGGTAGGTCAGGGCAGGTCAAAGAGGTGAAACTATCTGAAATCAGTTGGTTCCTTCGGATCACTGCTGAGATTCCGAACCTGGAAATGTGTTTGGATCTGATGGAAACAGCAGAACGGCTCAGTGTCCCTGTAGACCGTAGATTCTGCATTGTTCCAAACCAAGCAGCCAACCATGGCCCGGATCCAATCCAAACCCGACTCTGACAGGATCATTCAACAGAAACGTGTTGGACCGATCTGTGGTTTCAGAGCTGGAATCGTCATGTGGATCCAGTCTCAGTTGGGTCACATTTTAAATTCTGTTTGCATTTAGAGTCCATGAATGTTTCCATCAGCTTCCGGCTGAGGCTGCAGGAAACTTGATTCCCTTCAGGAGAAGTTGGTTCCTTAGAGATAGAAAGTAATGGAGGTCAGGTTTGCTGGTCAAGGGGACCACTGAAGATATGGAGATGCATGTGTTCACACCTCAGTGTTCTGTAAACTCTCAGAAGACTCTGGATCCATCAGCTGTCTCTGTGCTGGAACCTGAAACCCAAACGGATCAGAGAACTTAAGGAAACAGCTCACATTTCAGAGGAGGGAACGTTTAAGATTCTGGGAGAAAAAGAATTTTTCAGAAAAACAGGAAGTGGATTCAGGAAATGCTGAAAAGTTCTGGAGAACTCGTCTGTTCATAAAACAGAAGAAACACAAAAGATCTGATTCTGGTTCTCGGCCCAGGTCCAAATACTACACATCTTCCCTGTGTCTCACTGCCCAACTTCCTGTTCCGCTACTAATGAATCAAGGCCACAAAACCTTAATATTAATATGGTCATATTAATAAGGTCACCAGAGACAATATTTCAAGCCCCAATTAGATGATGGATTTTATGAAGATGGAACAAGTTCTAAGATATCAGAACATCTGAGATGTAGAAAACATCCTCATGAAGGGACAGATACGTCCCATGTCCTTTAAAACACGCTAGGAACACGCCTTAGAAGATGTTCTATGTTCCAGTAAACAGAACCTTTAAAGATCTCTGATGTCTCAGAGAAGAACAAAGCTTGCAGATGCTTCCAGAAAAATCCTCAGGGTTTTTGAGGAACCAAAGGGAAACTTTCTGAACTTTGGTTTATTACCTTTGCTACACTTGGACCAAGTGTTTCCTTCTCCTCGTGCTCTTCCTCCTCCTCCCCCTCCCTCCACCTACTCCTCCTTCTCCTCCTCCATTAATGAAACCTGCTGCAGAGTGAATGTTGAAGCAGCTCTCAGTGGTTAACCTGGCAGACTTCCTGCTGTTTTGTCTCCATCTGAGCAGCTCCTGTCAGAAGCTGTGTGAGGTCCTGACCTCCAGGTGACCCCCTGCCTCCCCCCCTCAGTCCACCTGTCATCCACCTGGAGATCTCCATAACAGCAGGAACAGGTGAGGAGAGCTGCAGGCCCCCAGCAAGGCCCTCTGACCACAGAGGACCCATTGATCATGTTTGTTCTTTGAAGCTGGTGAAGATGATCTAAGCATTCAGCTGGAACCGACAGCAGCTTCTGAAGACTGTTCCTGATGTTCCTGCTGCAGAACTCTGCCTCAACCACTCCAGGCTTAAATCCAACAACGTTCCTTCAGGAAGCAGAGGTCCTTTATTTGGCTTAAAGTTTTCTGTGAAAACCCTCCTTCATCTGAGGGTTCTGTGGAGGTTCCTCTTGCTCCTCATCTTTTCACTTTGCTCTGCATGAACAGATTTAATCAGATTTAACAAAAATAAAAAGTTAACATCACACAGAAATAGAGTGGAATAACGTAAACTAAATAAACAAATAAAACAACATAAACATACAAAACATGGAAACATTTTTCTGCATAAATGCAGATATTTACATCATACTGTTAAAAGTTAAAGTTCACTTTGCTCCATATAGTTGAGTTAGTTATTAAAGGACCAAACGGAGGGGAGGTCATCACTACAGAGTCCTCCAGCCATCATGGTTCCACCTCCAGTAATGAGTTCAACCAGCAGGTGGCAGCATAGCCAGAGGAGCCTCAAACACTGGAGTTAAAGCTGCAGAAAGAGACAAAGACCTCAGCTATGTCTCCATCACAGGACAACGGTCATAATGTTTTAACTCATTCATTTTCACCTCAGTCATTCCAACGCACTAAGAGTCGCTTAGAGGCTTAAATCTTCTAGAAATATTTGTTACCATCAGCAAAAAGCTCAAGAGGCTCAGACTGGTCTTCAGAGTTTATAAAGTGAAGATTTTGTTATTGTGCTTTCTTCACTGACAAGAAGGATGGCAGGAAAACTGTTGTCTGAAATTAGGAGCTAGGAGACCTAGCAAACCGGCATCATATTCAGTGATTTCAAAATGCCCAGCCTGCCTGTAATTCACTTTAAGGGAGGGTCAGCAGCTGTGAATT